>WWET01000654.1:457514-470436 GCA_011038615.1 Limnodynastes dumerilii | reverse complement strand
TCAGAGAGAAAAGATTGGAATGGAAGACACAGAAGAAGAGGCCGAGCAGAGGGAGTGGACATGACAGTGGAGGTGAAGAAACGCTGTATCTGGTTCATGGTGACCATATAAGAATTCTGATCACACTGATTAATACAACATTTTTATATCTTTACTGAAAGAGTGACACAGACATTCAAGTAAGTGTCTGATGAATGAAGCCAGGCGCCATGTCTAAAGTAGCTGCCAATGCTTATGGTTTCTCATCTATGTATATACATTTTTACAGGTGACCACGATTATAACAATGGGACATATTAGTGAGGATGCATTTGTCATGCTCTGTTGGTGTGTTCTGTAACGTAATAAGGAATTAATTATGACAAATGTGTTTATAAAAAAACTTGAGAAAAAAACTCTATCAATAGATAAATAAAAATGATTAAATTCAGTTACCAAAAATACCAAAAAGGCTCTTGACTTTAGAGTTTAGGGTAATTGTTTATGAAGTAACCTAATTACTTTTGTATGACTTCAATAATATTTGAGAAAGATCCCGACTGTGCAATGTTTTTCCAAACTGTCCCTCATGTGACTTTGACGTCCAATTAAGAACTATGTTAACATCTGCTCACAGCTTGTTAACGCCACAGTCTCCAAGTTACATAGCGAATATCAGTTTGTTTGTAGCTTACTTTATGAATGATAATATTTGTAATCTTTAAAATAGATAATTAGCTGCCACAATTTCCTAATTGAATATTAAGTATGAACTTCGGGAACCAGCTTTGTTGTAGATATTTTAATTGAACAAGTCTATCTTTTGACCACTCCTCTTGGAGATATTGAAGAGGAAGCAGAAGAGGCAAGTGTTAGGGTATGAGAAAGCTATATTGATCATCTCTCAGATAAGCATCCTCTTATACATTTTGTTTAATGCACAGTCCAATCCTGGGAGAGTGGGCCAGATCCAGAATTAATAATGATACTAACATAAATCAGACTGTGCTGATACGGAAGGCCCTTATACACAAGGGGAGTGCAGGTGCTGTGGATACCCCCTCGCATGGTCAGAATTCTGGATCTCAAATTCCTTAAATTGGACTCCGTTGTGGAGGCTAATGTATGGAATTTATACAAAGTAAAACAAATAAAACTACTAAAAGTGATCCAAGATTCAGCCTAAAACCACATTTAAGACTTAAAAGTTTCCCAAACTCTAAAAAGGAATGTCAAATGGCACTGAGAAAGCCAGGGAAGAACCAATGGTGTCACAATCCCAGCAGGAAGGCAGCAATGAAAGGAGACAGCTTACAGAGAAGAGTCACAGAGCCACAACGCGTTTCGGATGGGAAGCCCTTTCTCAAGTGAGCATTGCTTGAGGGTTTTGCAAAGCAATTGATACATTTTATTCAATTTACAGTTTTAATGTACGGAATTTACTCACAGTTCAGGATCCAGGCCAATGCTACTTAATATCAGTGTTAAAGAATTGACAACACAGGCAGATAAACAGTGCCTGTTGGTATAGCACAGAACAGTCACAGATTTGAGTATATGGTGACACTCATGCTGGTGCCTAGAGATAAGCATGGAAAGGTACACCACAACACTGGGAAGGTTGTAGGAAGGGCAGGAAAGAAACGGAAAGGAAATTATGGCCTGTATTCAGAGTATGGGACGTATAACATATACGTCCGGTGTTTAGTAATTTTTACTACTGCGCATGCATAGTCATTTTTTAACGTAATCCACTTATCTTTTTCTTACGTAGATTGCGTAAATGCGGTCTGAAAGAAAAATTACTACGAATGCGCAGCAGTAAAAATCGCTAAACACTGGACATATATATTATACGTCCAGTACTTTGAATACGGGCCTATGTTTGTAACCAGACTTCCTCCTCTGTGTTATGCTCCTCACCAGATGGAGTTATGTTTTCTGGCTTATTGCCATGTATTGCAATAAATAGAGGTGTATTCTGATGTAAGGCCAGGTTATGCAGCAGATGACAAACCATCACAATGTCTGCCTCTTATAATGGGACATAAGGAAGCATTCTACCAAGATTGTCAAGGTAAACAAAAGGTATGTAGTTTAAATTTACATTCTGTTACCCCTCTAGTGGATAGATGTTGGACTGGAATATATAGATACAATGCAACAGAGTCAACAAAATATGAGAATTAGCCTGTTTGGACACCTTGTAGTGGAGAGGTGATAGAAATGGGGAATCATGAGTCCCCTTAATGTACTGTACTACAACCACCATTGTACCAAGCATTTATTGTATGGGTAAGCTTTTAGATGTACTACAAGCACCATGTTAAGAGACTTCTCACCAGGGTACAGAGTCTAACCAGAACCTGGTGTTCACTGGAGCCCCTGATGGTGGGTACAGGTTTAGCTGCAGGAAACTGGCAGGTCGCAGCCCCCAATGGATAGTTCCTATGCGTGCGGGTAAGAACACTAAGATAGACAGGAGAGTGACTATACCTAGTGGAAAGATACACCCACTAACAAACAAACGGTGTTAACGGTGTAAATAAACTGGGAGACTCACTCACACAAACAAAACAAGACACTGACAAACAACCTAAGGCAAGGCAAGGGTAGGAGACACAGGGAACAAGGGAACAAGAGATTAAACCAGGAAAAGGGCACTCAGAGAATCAGCAGAAAAGCACAATGCAGAGAGAGAGAGAGAGAGAGAGAGAGAGAGAAGCGCAGGGAGCTAGAAGCTATAACTGGCAGCTACTGAAGGTACGTTTATAAAAGAGGCTGCTGCACTCTGATTGGCCAGCAGCCTCACCATGGAAGCGCATTGGCCATTGCCATCAGCAATACAAAGGAGAGCATGCGTCTGTCCTCTGGATGGATGGCACTCCTAACATGGCTAATTTGCATGCTGTCACATGGGAGTGACGGCATGCCTGGGGAAGAAGGTGCTGCGATATGGCAGGCGCAATGACAAGGAGAGCAGCATGTGGCCAGGACATTGGCAGGACCAGAGCATCTTGTGAATTGTTTACACACTGCCAAGGGCATATGGCAGCGTGTAACACAACAGTATTGCAAAGGCATGGATACCCTTGGAGCATCCAGTGTTTTCTTGCACCTGTAAAGCACCAGGGAAAACTGTGATTACAAACATTTGAAGGCATTTATCCGCATGCAAATGGCCCCAATCGTTATGTGTGCATATACAATTCCAGCACGGACCCGGATCCTCAAGATTCAGATTTACATACTAAAAGATGGTCCAGTGGGGTCGAAATGCTTAAAGGTATAATAGGAGATGAGAGATATTTTAATCATACAGCAAGAGCTTGGCTAAACCCTTAGATATGATCTTCATTACTCATCAGCCACGTTTTAAGTAAGGGCGGTTGTGTAAATGTTAAGGTACAATCCTGCAAGGGGTGGAAGTGGTCTGACTTCATAGAAAGGGGACAGGGTGGGAATCTAAATGGGAAGAGGCACTCTGTGCCTTCCCCTCACCTGTTAGACAAATACAAAAGTGAAATCACTGACCACCCAGCGTATAATCAAACAGCTATTTAGCGCTTTTCACTTTTGGCCACAGCTGCCTCATTCCCCACTCTGCTGGCAGAGGATAATGCTAAGCTCTCAGCTACTGCCAATGTATTCAGAAACACTTTTAACCAATTTTAATCCATTCATTATGGGAAAGCAGCAAGATTATGAACTGAGAGATGTAAGCATATGGGATAAATCTTTCCTTATTTAGAGGCTTCCAAAAACACAGACTTGTGCATTGCTTCACAAAGTGCCATATTATTTGACTGTTAATGTCAACTACATAGACAATCACATTTTTGACATTACAATACTATTTTGGAAAGGTCTTAGCAGCTATAAATATGTCACTTTCCAGTAACACCTGGCAGTTCAGAATTCTAGCATCATGCAAACTGTAGTTAGAATATGTGAGGTAGGGAAAAGAAGTCATATGAAGAATAACATTTAAATGGAGCAAAAATCTGAGGTTTTGGATACAAACAAATAAAAATAGGAAGAAATATCAATCCATTCTGCATCAAACCATTGAGCATCATTACAGAACTGTTTACTAAGAGCAGCAAGAGAAAAATGATGTTCTAAGAGGTGAAATTGTGCTATAACATGAAAATTGCAGCTCTGTTTGAAGTTGTTAGACTGGGAAACAGACCACAGGGTGGCAATGTATTGGATATTGCATCAACAACCAGCAGAAAATAACAGGAGGCTGTATAATTCCCTTCTACTTAAAGGATGACTCTACTCACACAATTCCTTGATCTCAGGTGTTATCCTTCCATGTAACACACAGAACGAGCTTTTTAGAGCTAACTCCGTTCAACCACATTTTGATGAGGGTTTAAAATGTAAATGAAAAGACAGAGCGGGGACATGAAACATCTTTAAACTTGCAACAAATCATTTTATATTGATAGAGTCCTGGGCTCCTTTCCAAGTACAGCTATTTGCCCTAATGCAGACTGATTCCAGGAGACTTAAAATAACTGGGATATGGTGTGACTGGCAGAAACTGAGGAAAGAACTGCCAAAGTCAAATTGATTTTTTTTCTCCTAGTGAAGGACTCAAAATGATATATACATAGATGGGATGTGAAGCATATTCACAGGAGGACAAAATATCCCTAGGTGCGGGGAAGAAAAAAAAAAGAATTTGGTGACAAAACAAAGCTGACAAACTGTGGCATCTGTCCTGTAGTATTACAGTATCTTTGTGTAGACAATGGATGTGGTGACTGAAAGCTGCCTCTGATTGAGGCCATAGGACTGAGAATCCAGCTCCTGTCCAGGGAGCTTTATATGAGTATATATGATTGTCCCTTGACCTGAGATCATCATATATGTCATGTTTACAGTGTAACATTTCACTTCTTGCCTATTATATTTAGGGCACCTTTACAAAAATGAATATCCTCCCAGGATATCCTTCCAGTGCTTGATGTTAGGAGCTCTAAAAGGTGAACCGTCAATTATCCTTTACTATAAGCAAAGTTGAATTCAATATTATGCTGTCAGTGTGTTCTGGGAGCAGACCCAAGGACTCTCAGTCGGGAGGTTTGATATAGAGTAAGACATTTGTTTGTTTACCACTTAACTATAAATTAGTAACACTATAGTTGTAACACTACATACATAGGTGTATCTATAATGGGTGCAGGGTGTGCAGTGCACACAGGCCCGTCAGAACATGGCATTCATCCTGCATCCAGGGTTGGCAGGGGAAGGGGGGGCCGTTCGAAATGTGTTTCTTCCCTCTAAGATTTTCTGGAGGGAAGAAATAGATGCCGAATGAGTTCCCCATCCCCTGCGGTGGGACTGTCCCAATTCATGGCCAAAAAAGGGGCAGGACTTAAAGTGCAGTTAGACCTCCGCCCCTTTTGAGGGCCACGAATTAGGACAGTCCTGTCTCAGGCGAAGGGGAGTCCCATGTACAAATCCTGCACAAAGGCCCCCTCACTTCTTAAAATGCCCCTGACTACATACCATACACCACCTTCTTACACATGTGTATGCACAGAAGCAGGTACATGTCTTTGTACACACAAAGATTTATATACAGTGCAATGTTCTGAGCTATGGCAAGAACACATTTGGCAAGATACTAGGTGACAGATAATGGATTGACAGCGTAACAGATAATGATGTGACAATGTAACAGCTAATGGAGTGACAACGTAACAGATAATGATGTGAAAAGTTAATGCAGGTGATCTAGTAGATGGTATCATCAGAAAATATCTACAACCGTTTCAGACTATTTGAAACTCCTGCCTCAGGTCTCTGCAAACCAATGTATATCATGCCATAGGATTCAATGTAATTGCATATAATCTCCACTCAGATGTCCATTACACAGTGGTGTCTTCTTGCTGCTCCAGTCCATATCTGCTGGATCCCTGTGGTAAAGTGCGCTGGTGAAATAAGGCTGTTCTGATGTTTTAATCTTGTTCTCTGTCTGCTTCCCTCTTGCTACTGTAAATGCGTTTAAGTTCTACCATTATGTAATGCCATTGCTTTTACTGTTGGTTTGTTCTTTTCATTGCTATTGTTTTACTTTTGCATTTACTCTGGTGACTACTGCCATATTTTAAAGTTTTTTTTTTTCAGTTGTCTTTTATCTGTGCTTAGGTAAAAAATTAATAATAATAATTTGCAACCATATATCATCAGAGCGGACGTTCAAACTTTAATATTCTGTAGTTCCCCCTGCAGCCACTAGGGGATCAAAAGGAATTGTAATCCAACGCACAATCTGTAATAATAATAATAATAATAATAATAATAATAATAATAATAATAATAATTCAGTTTCCATAGGGGGGATATTAACTCAAATATAATAAATCTTTCCAAAACCTTTGCCATGTATTGAGTCTTTCCTTTTCATAAACTAAACTCTTGTATTATTGTCAGCGTCTCTTTTAATTTTTAAGATAGTGCCATAAAACATAAAATACTTTAAAAAGTCATCATTAACTATTATGAAACAGGTTTTTCATTAAGGATAAACATAAATCTTAGTGCTAAAAATAAGTCTGAAATAAAGGAGACTTTGCATGTTGTGTAAGCTTCGAATTTGCAGTCACTGAAGAGCGAATTAAGATTTTATAGCTTCCAATCAAA
The DNA here is from genome assembly GCA_011038615.1 of Limnodynastes dumerilii. Taxonomy (NCBI): domain Eukaryota; kingdom Metazoa; phylum Chordata; class Amphibia; order Anura; family Limnodynastidae; genus Limnodynastes; species Limnodynastes dumerilii. The sequence goes on along the minus strand of WWET01000654.1, from coordinate 463,794 downwards.
AAGGTTGTCATAAGATATATCTAGGAGTATAGTAAAATATCAGTGTTATGCTATCCAATAACTTCACCCTGTTTACCATTTATCATTTACAGAGCAATTTTCATGCATTAATGGGTACAAAGTTTCTTATACTCTAGTGATACTGGTCTGGATTCACAGTTACGTACTTTTCGTCTTATGTACGTTGTTTTAAGAATTGAACTACTACGCATGCGCTTACGCAATCTACATAAATAAATGGTACGTAGATAGTGTAAATAAGCTACGCATGCGTAGTAGCTCAATTCTTAAAACAACGTACGTAAGACGAAAACTACATAACTGTGAATCCGGACCACTGTATTTGCCATTACACATATTGGATCCAGACTTAAAAGTGATTTCCGCATGTATTGCTAAAATGATCATGTAAGGGGCTAGTGCACTCCCATGACACCCCTCACTCACAGAGAGACTCTAGCTGACTTACGTGTCCATAACACTAACTTATCCTCACAGATTGCTGTGTGTGACGAATGCACGGACGTACAGAAGTGCCTAACTTAGCTCATACTGTACAACTGAAATACCTCCCCCATCCACACTGCATGTATTCATTGGAACTATCACGCCCTGATAATACATTCAGCGTTCTGACGCATAACATCTGCTGTGCGCATGTGCAGTGCACTCACACAGATTGACTTACGCAAGCAGCCTGCGTAAAAAGTCTCTTGTTTGCAAGTCTGGATTCAGTCGAAGACCTAAAGCTGGCCATACACTACAACGATTATCGGACCCAGCAGGGGGTGGGCCGATAAACGGAACGATTTCCCGCTAGGGAAATGTCCTGTTATCGGCACCATACACCACCTCTGCTGGGACCGATAATCCTAGCAGAAGAGGGGAGGGGAGAGGCAGCGCTCTCTATGGCGCTGCTGCAGAGCCATGTACAAAGCTGCTCTGACATGCTTAAAAGTCTACCTTCAAAGCTGTCAGAGCAGCATAGTGCATAGATCTGCAGCAGCGTCTATTGCAGGGAGTAGTACAGATAGGGATCTGCCGAATCCGCGCTTCACACAGTGCAGGTTCGGCTGGTCCCTCTCTGTACTATTCCCTGCAATAGACGCTGCTGCAGATCTATGCACTATGCTGCTCTGACAGCTTTGAAGGTATACTTCTAGCTGTCAGAGCAGCTTTATACATAGATCAGCAGCAGTGTCTATTACAAGGATAGGGAGCCATTCAGCTTGCTGATTGGCTCCCTTAAAATATCGTTTTAAAATATCGTTTTAAATCAAACATGCTGAACGATCAAATAATCGTACAGAGCGTTTCTGGTGCGTTTATTTGACGTTTCAAAAATTGATCTGTACCATACACTAGAGCGATTATTTGCCCGATCACCCAATAATTGGGAAATCGGGCCGATAATCGTCTATCGTCTAATCGTGTATGGCCAGCTTTAGTGTTGTCAGTAAATTAACCCTGTCGAACACATCTTTGTAGATGGGTGTGGGTTGGTGCTCAAAAAGGCCCTTTTCCGAAAGGGCCATTTTCTACCAGCCAATTCTGAATTGGCTCTTCATTCAATTGTTCCTGCCCTGCCGAGGACAACCAATCAAAGATCCCCAGGTCAAATCCGCAGCAGCAAGAGGTGAGTATTTCTCCAACCTTAATCTTTATCCTAATCCTTTCCCTAAGTCTCCCCTTCCATTACCGTGCCCTAATCCTCCTTTTCTCATAGCCTGACCCTAAGACTCCCTTCCCTGCAGCCTGACCCTAAGACTCCCTTCCCTGCAGCCTGACCCTAAGACTCACTTACCTGCAGCCTAACCCAAAGACTCCCTTACATGCAGTCTAACCCAAAGACTCCTCATTGACCTGTCCAGTGCAGTGCAGCAGGTCTGTGGCGGTGGTGTGACGGATAACCAGTAGCAGTTTCGGAAATAATGAATGGGAAAGTAAGCCAAAAATAAATTTGTTCATTCATTAGTAAAACTTTCTAATTAGTAATATTTTCAAAATAGAGACAGACGAAAATGAGCTTTCAGCGATCTGTTTTTAGAAAATAGACCTTTACTTGCGGATAACCTGCCCCTTTTTAGATACTGTAGATCCCTTTGTAGATACATTGTCGAGTGTATGAATGTTGCAAACATGACCTTATAACATTTGTAATATATATTCCTTCTTTTAATAGTATATGCATAAACATTGGGGCTGATCCCGAGCTACGGCCGGCACAAGTTACGGCGGCTGTATGCGTAAGAACGGCATTTCTGCAGTTCTGTGCATGCGCCGGGCAGATGTTGCCCAGCATAATCCATGGCTCACAGAGTAGTTACGGACAAGGGGTGCGGGCAGCTCCGTAACGTTGTAGTTACGGAAGCTGGGCGGAGGGAGGATGATTAGGACGGGAGGGCAGGGGGAGGGATGTTACGCTCCAGTGTGAGCATAGTTAGACACAGTTACGCGGCTGAAGTTAGGGTAGCCTTCAGCCAGCATAACTGTATCTAACTACGCTCACACAGGGGCAGTGCAACAGAGCTACGCTGGCTGTACTTATGGCCAAATGGCCAGTGTAGCTCTGGATCTGGCCCATCAAGTCTACTGCAGTTGCAAAAATATACATAAACCTTTATATGGGCTAAGCTTGTCTACCCTCCACTTCCCATTCTGTTTCTCATATCATAAGGGGTAAGACACAGTCATAACTGAATAGAGAAACAGATACATCTGTAACACCTCTCATTTGTGCAAATTAGTTTAATTGTGACTTAGTTTGTGAAAAGTTTCCCTTTAATGATTCTGATTATTACAGTATTATTGTAAGCAGCTTTTGTACCTGATGCTAGTTAAAACTTGTATTAGTTCATTTGCTCTGATGTGTCGTATGGCCATATTAATCTGCATCACATTTAATGGGGTACAACAGAACAATCTGACACAGACAGACAAGAAAAGGAAAAACAAATAATAGTAATTTGACTTTTTCATTACAATAATGATACCCAAAGTACATTATTAAATTAATAATGATCAGTCTTGCAAGAGGATTCATTGCAATACAAGGTACAAATGACAGGTGGCAGTAAACTATCCTAACAGCTGTTTCAATCATTCTTCTTTTACTACAATTAGTCTCTTCTATAAACACATCAATACTAGTAAGTTACATTAGCTGTGCAAATGCAAATATTTTTTTGTTTATGTCTTACAGCAAATCAATGTTCTGTTAAAGGTCAGATCAATCCAAAGTAAGGTTATGGATGTGCATGCAGCCCTTACAAAGGCACTCAATGCTACAAAACATTTCCTCAATCTCATGGCGTTCCCTAAAATCTTCTCTAATCTTTTGACATTAAAATGTCCCTCATGATCCATCCTCTTATGAGAGGTACCTTGTTGCTAGAGTAATGGGTAGATTTCCACCCACACTGTTGATTCTTAAAAAAATTAGCTTAGTTCAATAACACATCAACAGGATGAGCCAAATCCTGGCTTGCCTTGTTTCACTTTAATTATGTTGTCATGGTGTTAAAGGCTGGCCGTCTGTAACGGCTTCTATAAAGCTGCTACATGTAGGAGAACTGTTAGCGACAGCATTGATCAAGAAGTACAAATATAGATGAAGCCATACCTCCCAACATTTAGGAATACGAGAGGGACAACATTTTGCAGCCTAGATTGGGTGTGTCTTGTACCACCCAGTGGGCGTGTCTTGCATTGCCCAGACCAGCGGGTCTAGTGCCTGCCTCTTTTATTTAACAACCATCCATATGTCTGCTTGTTATTATTAGGCCTGCCTTCCATATGTCTGACCCTTATTATTTATCCAGGATTCATATATCCAGCCTCCATGTCTTCCCATTATTATTATGTCCAGCCTCCATATCTGCCTATTTATTATTTGTTTAGGCTCCAAGTGTGCCCCTTATAATGTTCAGCCTCCAGGTCTGCCCCTTACTATGGTCAGCCTCCATGTCTGCCCCTTATAATGTCCAGCTTTTACTTACATTTTATGTCTTCTCCCGTCCTCGGCGGTGCTCCCTCTCTCCGACGCTCCCTGGTCGATGTGATCTGCAGTCATGTGGTGCGGTAGTGGTAACACAGGGCTCCTATGGATAGGTTAGGTCACTGCCATTCACAGTAACAGGTTTGCTCCTACAGGGCCCCTCATAGGAGCCCTGTATTACCTGTACTGTGCTGAAAAAAGCCCTGCTGCATAAACAGCGGCACAGGCTTTTAGGAAAAAGAAAACTACTTTGTTCCAAGAGATCAGACAAGTTGTGAGGCAGGCAGGACAGCGGGACAGTACCCTGAAAGCGGGACTGTCCAGCTGAAATTGGGACACTTGGGAGGTATGTGAAGCTGAAGAAAAGAGAAAGCAAAATGATGCCCCAGCTGTCATGGTCAATAACAGAAGAAAAATGATGTCAGGAAGCAATCAGAGAGCCGTGTAGAAAGAAAAATGCCCCTATAAAGAGACACAACTAAAGACCACAATGAATGTAGTAGGACAAGCAGAAGAGCTTCCTCTGTCACCCCCCTGGTCAACCATCATGAGCATGGGTCATTAGGCAATAGTTCTAAATCACATTTGACCTGCGCCAACATCAGCTCAATATCACTGATTATATATTACACTGGACATTACAATATAATAACATTGGGGGAATCAGTATGGAGCATTAGACTTCTATATGTTTAAATGATTTTGTACAGAAACATTCATTCCATGTAGGAATTCTTACATCTGCCTGCTGTTATCTCTGCAATCCACTGTGGTTGTAGTGCTGTTACTAGCATTCTGTGGCATGAAGTGCATCAGCGGAGTTGACAAGTATGGCAGAGGTAAGTAGTCATATTGCTTATATATTGCTTAGTATATTGTTAGAACAACATTGTTAGTGTCAGCATACGTCTGAAGGGTGATGGGTGGTATACCTAGTTAAGATGGAAGCTAGTGTTTGAGAGGGGGACCAATGTAGACACACTGGGCCCAATCCAGATCTGTTAACAAATGAGCACACAATGTGCACATTGCAGATGCATTAGAACAGGGGTGGCCAACTTGCGGCTCTCGAGCCACATGTGGCTCTTTAAGGTCTGGTGTGCGGCTCCTGGACAGCAGCTGTAAACCAGAGATATCCTTCTATATGCAATGCTTTATAACAGCATTGCACATAGGAAGAGATCTCTGATTTACCTCCGCTATCCAGGAGCCACAGCATCTGCAGATCAGGGATCACTAGGGGCCATCCCTGCACAGTCTATGTTGTCACTGTGGAAAAAAAAGAACAGGCAGCACAGGAGCAGCCTCCAGGGGGCCTCAGTCATCCTGCAGTGAGGAAAACACAGGCACCGTCTGGCTGCACACTGAAATGGCTCCACTGGATAAGTATAAGTGTGTGTGTCTCCACAGTTGTGTGTGTGTTCCCACTGTTGTGGAGTTATGTGTGTGTGTCTCCACAGTTGTGTGTGGGTGTAATGGAATATATATATATATTTAGTCTCCTTGAGGCTTCAACGGTAACTTTTTGGCTCTAAGGGCCAGTCTGGTTGGCCAACCCTGGGACTGCAATCCTGAATCGCATGCAACAAGCCCTCTGGATATCATTTGATTGTGGCACGTAGTGTGCGGCCATGTGACCATACGTGGCGCAAGAGCAGGAGACTAAACTATATGTTAGAGTGGTTTATAAAAAGAATGAATTTTGCAAAAAATGTATAAAGATAAAAAGATAAATATAAAAATAATATTGAGGAAGACTGGAGGGCCGGTTGAAACGTGTTGGCTGTTACCACACTGCATGTGCTACCATACCACACAGACCTACACATCACGAGACGTCGGACTGGACTGTTGTGCATTTTTATAACAAGTGTGAAAGGACAATTATATGAGAGTGTCCCATTTGACATTGTGAGTATGTTTTTAACTTTTTCTTGTCTTGAATAATATAATTGTACAAACAACAAATTGTACAGTATCTTAAATCCAGTAACTTACAGGATCCCAAGCAGCATGGATTCACTGGGGGAAGATCATGTCAAACAAATCTTATTGAATTTTTTGACTGGGTCAGTAAAGTATTAGATAAAGGGGAAGCTGTAGACATAGCTTATCTAGATTTTAGCAAGGCTTTTGACACTGTGCCACATCGAAGACTGTTAAATAAGCTGAAAACTTTAGGGTTGGACTTAAAGCTAGTTGCATGGATACAATCTTGGTTACAGGATAGACAACAAAGGGTTGTAGTAAATGGAATCTCTTCTGGGGATGGTAAGGTAACCA
>WWET01000654.1:443218-456637 GCA_011038615.1 Limnodynastes dumerilii | reverse complement strand
ACTTCACTTCACTGAAAGGGTGATAGATAAATGGACTATTCTCCCATCTGAGGTGGTTGAGGCCAATACAGTAGAAAAATTTAAACATGCTTGGGATAAATATAAGGGTATCCTAAATTGAAACCCAAATTGAGGGTAAATAGGGTCTAGGGTCAGTATAGTTTTCAATAAACAAATGGGCAGACTAGATGGACCATGTGTCTGCCGTCACTTTCTATGTTCTATGTTCTATAATGGTTTAATATAATATAATGCCTTCTCTCTTTGGGCCTGATCCAGACCTACGCCGATGCGCTGTGCTTAGTAAAGCACAGCGTATTGTCGTGCACTCTACCCGACACTCCCCCTGTGAGAGCGTATTTTCTCTCGCTTACGCCAGCTAAAGGCTACCCTAACTTCAGCCGGACTAAGCAAGAGAAAATAGGCTCGCACAGGATCGTTTGGCCACAAACCCCTCCCTCCCTCATTAAACTACCCAACCCGAATGTAGTAACGCTGGGGGACGCCCCCTCCAGCGCTACTACGGAGCTTCTAAGCTCGCGTTACTACATCTGCCAGACACATGTGCAGGTCGGCCGAACTTATACTGCTGGCTGGCGTCTTAACGCCAGCCAGCGTAGGTCTGGATCAGGCCCTTTGTCTCACATTACCCTCTCCACGTATATATTGGGACGCAGGAGTATTACCTCCTAGAACCGGGAGATGAAAAGGAGTCTCTGTTTGTCGGGACCAGGAAACGCCATACACGTTTTATCTAAAGGATTTCTATGCAGAGCTTGTATCCAGATGGACATCATCGTTACAATATGAACTGAATCTTATATAACTTTCGGAGACAGATCACCAGAGTGACTATCTTTTTGAACTAGATAAATTTTGGGACTTTTCTGATTTATTTTGATCAGTGACATTATTGGCTTACTGAAGTTATTTCCCATATTGATACATTTTTGCTTCTATGTTGCATCCACACAGCGCGGAGGTATAGGATATTGTATATGGTGTAAACTTATGACACGTACTGTAGGTTCCTTCTAGTACATGACAGTATATTCCAGCAACATGTACCCAGACACACCTAGCCAGAATACAAGAAACATATCTGGAATTATAATTAGTCCGAAATGTGTTGCAAAATGTGTTGCAAATGCTGAAAACAACATTTTAAATCTCTTACAAAGATTAGATTAAGCCATTCATTGCAACATTCTCAAGATCAAAATATCTCTGATACTGTATTGAGTCATTAATTAGTTCTTAACAAAAGTATTTTTTTTTATTACTTTTTGAATGACACCTGAACAAAGAAAAAAAATTAATGATTCTTCCCAATTATCAAATGGTTATTTCCTCACATACAGAGCTAGAAAATAAGATAATTAGCACATATCCGATGCTAGATCCCTCCGCATTCTGACTACTGGGTGGGAGAAGGGAGGCTATCTGGGCATAACCTTCCTAGATGTTCTAGGGGTCTGATCAATGTTTTAGATGTGAGAGAGAGTGTTGAAAAGGTTATTTTGATATCTCAGTTATAAGGTCCAATCAGAAGGCAGTATTTTAGCCCCCCTTGCCCAGGTCCTGTTTTCTGCTGTGCTTCTTTTGCAGGTAAGTCACAGAAAGCACATCACAACGTTATCAGTTTTCAGCTTTTAGGGTCCTAAATGATGCCTTAAAAAGACTCCTTATAACATTGTTGATCCAGAAAATCTATTTATTCTGTAATGTTACTTGTTGTTTGTTATTGGGGTTGTTTATTGTTAAAATAGGATAATAACAAAGTAGAATTTAAGTGATGGTACTATCACTTTAATTGATAATGGTGTGAATTTATGTAAATCCTCTGTGACTTCATTCTTTTGTGCTAAATGTTGTTAGAATTTTTATTTCAGGTTGTGGATGTTGTTTATTAATCAAAGAGAGGAGAGGTCATGCAAAAGGTTTTATACACCAGTAGATAGTTTAATAACTGGTGCAATATAGAACATGATGGCTATACTCTAAGTGGTTGCTATTGGTTACATTTTGTATACTGGAAGCTTAAAACAACTGCAATTATACAATGATTTCACAGTAACTCATCTATATTTTAGCTTTGAGCTTGTTGTCATTGATATTGATTAATTATAACTAAAGGCCAGATTCAAATATTTGTTGAGAATCTATACTAACCAATTAAAACACATTCTGACAATTCCAGATACCAGTCAGAAGATGATATATGTGATTGTAGTGCTTTGACAAAGCACCTTTTTTTGTACATATTTGGCTATACATAGACCCACCCATGTAATATATCACCACTGTTCATTTTATAGTTTCAAAATTCTCTGTTAATTTAACTTACTTTTTGTTAGCCCCGACTAACGTTTATCCTGTCCAATTGAAGCCTTTTGCAGAATTTTTTCCAGATCCACTTCAAGGATCATGGGCCAGATTCTTAGCTAAGTACGCTAACGTATTTACGCTAGCCGATGACGTCAAAACAGCTATTTGTATTTACTGCGCATGTGCGCGGCAGATGTTATGCCACGTAACTCCTAACGTACGTACCATCAGCATAAATACAAACGAAGGGGTGGGGGCATCAGTACGACACCCGTAATTACACTTTGTAGGCGGAGGGAGGCATTTATATTTGACAGTATGTACAGGATTAGACCGTCACATACGTAAATCCATTATGTACAATAAATATGGGGGTGGCGTCTTGTAAAAAGCGCTAAAAACCGGCTGCAGACTACTAAACCATAAAAAGAGGGTCCAAACAGCCTCTTAAAATTATGAAAACAAAACAAATGGTGGTTTACAGTACAACTGCGCTAGATAATGACACATAAGTAAATAAATAAATAACTTCTAAAAACTAAGCGGCATGCAGGAAAATGGTATATTCATGTGTAAAGCATAAAGGTGATCACTGTAGAAGAAATCTCCTCTCATCCAAACCGATGCATATAAATGAATGGGAAAAAGGATAAAATCAATCAGCAATACAGATAAGAGACTTGTTACAAATCTAAAATCTAATAATATTTACTGAAAAATTCAATTAAAACAGTGACACATGACAACATATAATCAATAAATAAAGCAGACTGGGGTAACAACAATCCCCTACCGCAGTAGCACACGAGTCCCAAGGAGCTGCAAATATCGGACGTCCTAGCAGAGGTGAAAAAGTCCTTAGGAGTCAGTGGAACGTTGGCTGGGGAGAAAGACACAGCAGCTGCTAACGTGGTCCGGATCCTAAACGCGTTTCGGGCGTCGCCCTTTCTCAATAGTCCTTTTTTCCATTCATTTATATGCATCGGTTTGGATGAGAGGAGATTTCTTCTACAGTGATCACTTCTAAGCTTTACACATGAATATACCATTTTCCTGCATGCCGCTTAGTTTTTAGAAGTTATTTATTTAAATCCATTATGTACGTCAGTAGTTACGCTAGGAAAAGTTAAGGTAGGGTTTGGACAGCGTAAAACGGCCAAAGTACGTACGACCGAGGGGGTGCCTAGGGGAGTGCATAGTAATTACTCTAGTGTGAATACGCTACGCGTTCTAACGTAACTAACCCGTAGGTCTGGATTTACCCTCATGTTCATAATATTCATAATTCCTCTTAAATTCCTGATCCAGAGCCCCGCATGTAGGAGAGCAAAGCATCTCCTACCCCCACTCTCCTACATGTGGATTGTGGATCATCCGCCACATGGACCCTACCTTAAGTGAAACCCTTTCATACAGCCCTTACTATGCAATTTACATGCCTCTGCCCACCCCTCTCCAGGGGACTCAGAGCGCAACATTGGTGGGCTCGTTCCGGTGCGGATATCATTTGCACAGTACCTTTTTGCATAAGACCTCCGTATGTACAGTAGTGTATGAAAGTCTGCTGATTTTGTTAGTTGTAATTCCGGTCATAAGTTCCCAATCTGCCCTTGCTTCCAGCTCTGCAATATTAATGCAGTTTTTCAACAGAACTGTGTTAAGTTTGCAAGTGATCTTTTCACATCTTTATCGCATCTGTTTTACCCACAACAGTTTTACCCCAGTCACTTCAGAATGGAATCTATGCCACAACTTTGCAGTTTGTCCTTCTATCAGTAGCTTCTGTCTTTCTAGCCTTTGGACTCTAGCCTAAATGTAGAATAACTATGCAAAATTATTTTTCTCCACTGAAATCTGTGTATAAATGAACAAGACTCTGCTGTATATCACACTGCAAACCACAGAGCAATACATTCAATTGTTTGGAATCTTCTTCTGGCTAATATTTCAGTGATTTAAACCAGCAGGTCTCTTGCTGCATGTGGATACTTCAGACTGGGCTCAAATTGCTGCTCCTGCTATTAAGCTTATTAACAGATAGGACTGTACAATGCATTTTACAGTGTAGGAAACGCTGTTGGCTGTACCAAGGAGAGAACAATCAAAGGAATAACTGCCCACAAGAACATGAAAGAGAGTGAGGAACAGTAAATGGATTATGTACTCAGGGCATAACATTTTACACTTGTATAGATTTTTCCAAAAATACCTCTTACTTAACATATATACGCCACAGGGTTGAGCCAGTTAGATAAAGATAACACCATTTCTATTTTTTTGTGTGGCTATTTATAGAGCTTCTAAATATTGACAACATTTACAAAGAGAATATATAATCATTAATATCATTCTGGCCATTGTGAGGCTTACCTATTACAGTAAAACTTTATTGATACCTCTAGCGGTGAATTACTCTACCCAGGAAACTCGTTCATGTGCTCGAGACACCACTTAAGTTGGGTTCACACTAGAGGATTTCCTGACGATTATAGAGCATACCACACGATAAATAACATCTTACCATTGTGTTCTGTTAAACAATGCTGTGGAATAAGTAGAAACAGCATCTGATAGATTGATTTCCTTTTTCTAAATGGCTAATTTTCTTCATCATAGAAACATAAAAAGTGACGGCAGATAAGAGCCACATGGCCCATCCAGTCTGCCCAGTTGTTTATTTAAAACTATACTGACCCAAGACGCTATTTATCCTTAATTTAGTTTGATATTTAGGATATCTTTATATTTATTCCAAGCATGTTTACACTGTTCTACTGTGTTAGCCTCAACCACCAATGATGTCACAAGAACTTCTCCATTAATGAGTGTGTATGCTGTCCCGCTCTTTATCTTCCTGTACCTGAACTGCCTTTGTGGGAGTGCATATGTAAATTTCAGCGGTGCCATTTCATTCAGCAGCACTGAGATCCCCCCAATAATTTAAATAAAATTACTGTACTGCTGCAGGCACTGAGGAGACAGTATCATTACAGAAAAGGGTTATAAGAAGGAATAGAAACAGATCCACCGCTAAATCATTTCAGTGTTTACAGGTTTTAGCGGTTAATAGGTTCTGGGTATCCAGGTCAGGTCCCCAGTTGCAGTTAGGGGTGGTTGGGTAGCTGAAGGTAAGAGGTTTAAGGCAGGCTTTCTTTATAGGATACACTGAAGAACAAAGGGGCATAATACATTGTAACTGTTTATTCAGATTCACATGGTTTTGTATAGCACAATCCTTATATGCAGATGTAAGGATGCAATACAAGTAATAGTCTGTAAGACACTTGCAAATAAAGTCCACAAATCAGTTGCACCGTGTATCAGTAGTAGAGACAATGGTAGTTAGAATCACAGAGGCAACTGTAAATAAAGACTGCATAGCATTTGTGCAGAGTATGATTAGCAGCAGTAATAGTAGATCTAAGTGACAGAGGCAACTGCCAATAAATTCCACAGAAGCAGTGCTGGGTCAGAGGCTGGCAGAAGCAATAGTCACCACAGAGGCAACTGCAAATAAAGTCCACAGAAGTAGTTGCTCAGGGTAACTGGATACAGAAGCACCCACAACAGCTTGAAATACAAGAATCAGATTGTATATATAAATGTGTTAATGTGTACAGATACAAGATTCAGATTGTATTCATAAATGTACTTGCATGTTTGAAGCTTAGAGAATATGTATGAATCATAGATTTAATAAGTAAATTTGTTGTTTGTAGAGTTAATGAGCAGGCTTATAGTTTTCAGTACTCCACAAGAGTTAAAGCAAGTCTGTAGTACAATTTATTCTGCAGTGGGGTATGATTAGCAGTAGAATTAGTAGATCAAAGTCAAAGAAGCAACTGCCAATAAAGTCCACAGAAGCAGTGCTGGGTCAGAGGTTGGCAAAAGCAATAAGCACCACAAAGGCAACTGAATATAATGTCCACAAAAGCAGTGACTCAGGGTAATCCTGTCCGTATTCAGATGTACAATGCCCACCCGAGATCTCTGCTTGATCCAGTCTTCCACATGGATGAGGGAAAGCCACTCCCACAACCCATTCCCCCACCTTAAAACTTAAAATGTGGATGACGTGGAAGTCTGTATAGTACAAGGGCACTTAGCTTACCCTTACTGTACAATTTACATACTTGTTGAAGTTCTTTGTGCTTTGTACCATCAAAAATGGTCCCTGAGGATTCATGCTTGTGCATGCCCTGTGTCCAAAAGGCAAGCATTTCCTCAATCCTAGTGATCATGTGGTCATTTTCTGCTCTTTGCGAATGGAAAGGCAGCATTTTGCGTAATTCTGGATCTGGTCACATGATTCCAAACATCTTTATTTTGCCTCCACTTCTCTTCTTCATCAATAGTAGGAAAGCAATTTGTAATACATGGTGCTTATTCAAACATTGTCACTTACACTGATAGCTTCAGTGTCTACTATTACACGGCAATGTAAAAGTGTTTTCGAGAACACAGAAGAAATGTCCTGAAAAATGTGGGGAACCATAGTGTCCCCAAACACTTTACACATCATCATGCGGGGAACCCCGAATCCTTGAACATCTGTGGACTTGAGATCATATCCCAGACATTGAGGGGGGGTGATAGATTCAGTAGGCTCTGTCAACGAGAGGCCTACTGGATCTTCACCCTCCAAACACTTATACCTGAGGGCCTTAACGATTCCATCGAATTTAATGACACAGGTTATTAGAACCACTAGGGGCGCAAGCAGAGGCAACATGCCACCAGGGTGAACCCCGGGACGTGTATGATGTTAGTGTATCTGCATCACCGGGAGTCACTCTGGAGGTATGTGCATCTGTAAATTATGAGGAGAGAGAAGTTTAAATAACCTAATAAATTAAAAAGTATATATCCACATCTCTACTCCAGAGTGAGGAGTTTAATTCTTAAGATCTCTAAAATGCCTGACTTAACCAAAAAACTCTAGCCTAATATTCCTTTTGAAGAAATTTGAAATTGGTATTAAGAACATACACTAATGTAATTGAGAATGATCATTTTTATATAAAAAAAACTCAACTCTAATGGAATCCATTTAGAGTATATATATTTATATATATATATATATGTTTTTTGTTTTTTTCTTATCTTCTTTCTTTCTTTATTTATTTTCTATCCATGCAATGATTAGTTTTATGTTTAAATGTTCATATGCATAATTATAATTATTTACATTATGTGTGTGTGTTTGTATAAACGCACATGTTTATTTATATTTTATATTTTATATTTATATAAATGTACATCATTCATCTATATATATAAATAAAGGGGGGGGGGATAAAAAACTCCCCCTTCTCTCTCCCTCTTATTTTTCAACAATTATAGATATACTCAGGTTGGAATAGCATAAGAACACTTTCTGAACATATGGTGTCGGCCAAAATGAACAGGAAACATATTAAGATAGACACCTTGTATGTAACTAATGACAGGGCTGTATGAGACCCACTTGCAAGATTAATAGAATACCAATATTCACAAGTTTATTGAATTTATGACTTATCACTTATACATTTATTGAGAATTCATTGATTCCATTTCATTTATAAAAATTTTTTTATATATATTTATACTGATATACTTATTATTGTTTATATTTTTAATTGTTTCATTTGTTAGATTTATTATCTATGATACACATATTTTTATCTTTTTGTATAAAATGATTTATTGGTTTATTCTGATGTATATGTAGAAAGTAAGGAGAACGGCACTTAAGAGTTGAGGAACTATATTGTTTATTCACAAAAATGTAAACGTACACCTTTAACCTCCTAACGATCAATTAAAACACCTGTGGAAGGACTATAAACAGGGAGGTTGTACTAGACACACATCACTTGCTTTTGAAAAAGTCCCCAGTAGCAGGGACGAAACGCGTCAAGCAGAGAGACCTGGATCCACTGTTTTATGACCACACAACTTTTAAAAACCACGCTGGAGCTTTGCAGTTTGCACCCTGCGAACATACATCACCTGTACTTTGAAGCACTGACCGGAACCAAGAGGAACAGTTGAAGCGGCTGTTACACGAGCCCCATCCCCCTGTGTATCGGCGGGAGCCTCAGTTAGGTTCCGAGCCGAACGGAGGAGAACGAGGTCAATCAGCTGCTCCTGTCTTCAGCGGTATGTGCCAACATTGAATCATTTTCTCCTCTAAATATTGTACTGGACTATGTACGTGAGCAAATAGTTACCGCTGCTCATAGCAAAAACAACTATTTTCATCCACGGTGATATGTGCAAACTTTGTGTGTTCCATCTGCTGAAATAATTTTACTGCACTGAACTTTCTGAATCTTTTTTCTTTACTACCCTTGGGTTGGCCACCCAGGGTGAAATATTGTTTCAAAGTATTTACAGTTAGCAATTTATCTGAACAGCTCCAGTGGAATTAATCAGTCTATCTAGTGAAATCCAGCTCTCGTTAAATGTGTCTATTTTAATTGAATACAATACCTTATTTTATTTATCTATTTATATGTGTATTTTTGTGTACTCCTATACACACATTCTAAGTGTGTGTTAGAAAATAATAATAAAAAGCTATTTAATTATCTAAGTGCCGTTCTCTATAGGTTATTGAAGCCCACATAGCTTCAGAGACAATATTATACTTATTTATTATTTTTTATTTTATTTATTTATTTATTTATTTATTCATTTCATTCATCAAAAAAGCGCTGTATTTTTCTTCATTTATCTGGCAATGAAAGAGTGCCTTCCCAACATGTCTATGCAGTACAGACTCCATCTGGCTTTAAATTAGTAAGGGGACGCAATATCCAGATGTTGGTTGTGACCAGGATGCTGATCATACAGTTCAGCTGTCATATCTGATCAATCAGTTGTAATAAATGACAAAACACGTGTGCTAGATAGGTTCACAGTGACTGAGATTCCTTTAACAAGACTGACAGCAATCCAGTCCCACGTCCTACAAACTCTATTAACTCCCCGGAGCTCCCTATGAGTGATGTGAACCAGGTAAGATTGTACTTTTGGACATTTTTTTTTTTTAAATAAATGTCAATTTATTGAAATACAATATATTATCCTGTGAAAAAAAGTGGTATCTAACATTGATTAACAGATGCCTAAGCTTAAATAGAACTGACAGTTTATTTTATATAAGAACAAATATCATTATGGCTCTAACAGGCTTAAAGATAAACATTGATCCTGACAGGTGAAATAATGAACTTTTGGGAAAACAGTAATGTCACATTAAAAAGGACACCCTGCTTCTACAGCAAGACAATAACCCTATATAATGTCATATTTTCACCAGTAACCCCTAATACCCAAAATATCATTGATCCTCTAAACACCCACCTTGCTACAATTTACATATCTTGTCTAATAATTTCCCTATGATATACCCACACAAACAGCATTTTGCATTTGAGCTTTGTGTATGTGAGTTTGTGTTCCAAGATCTTAAGGTTGAAAGGCATGCTACCACCATTATTATGGAGGGGGGAGGGGAGGGGTAGCGTTTAATTTGGATCACACCACCTTTTCTAGTTTTAACCCCTCCCCCTCTTATTTTAAGCACCCATAAATCTCTCAGTGCTTCCTTCCTGTCACTATTACTTTCCCCATTGTTGTCACCATATCTATCCCTCACCGCCTTATTCTCTCTAAATCGCCACGGTTCCCTCTATATCTCTATCCCCCATACCCCTCTCCCCACTTGGGGCCAATGTGCAGCCTCCATTTTGCTTACGGTTAAGTTTGTGTGGATGACATTTCAGTCCTGGGGCCTCTCTTTCTCTATATTTATGTTTATGTCTTTATTTCATCAAAGAAGGACATTTTAGGGTAAAAAGGAGGGGAGTGCATTAGTTGATAATTGACTTACGAAACATTGGTATACAGCAAGTTCTAATTTAGTTTTTTGGTTTGATTTTTTTACGTTGTGAAATGAATCTCCTAAAATGGCAGCTGTTCAGTGTTCATACAGATGTGGTATACTCCAGCTGGTATGAGCGAGACATCGAAAAATCTGTTGTGTTCAAAAAGTACATTTCTGCTTATAAAACCTACAAGGAACTGAATATTTGTTTGCAATATTCATTATTATTTTAAGAAAAATATAAAATACATTAGGTCAGCTATTAAATGTAACTTAAAAACAAACAAACACATACATGTGAATGATTTTGCTTATTATTAACTCTGCTGTTCATGTGACAATGACTCTATAACTCCTGGCATCTGAAGATGCGTCCTGAACTTTAGTGATTCCCTGTGTGACGCCAACATTCTTCCAGACAGCAGAGGCCGCATAGACACCGATCTTAAGTCACTGATTAAACTTTCAGCATAATCTCTGAGAATAGTCTTTCTCCAAAGGTCAGCATGGTTGGTTTCTTTTGGGCCATTAAAGACTAAGTATCTATTAGATGGTCTGAGGAGCATATTAGAAAGGTCAGTATAAAAGAACAATTTTATGTTTCAGCATGGTATAATGGAACAAGGTTTTGTGAAACTAGTGTTGCCGGAATGCATTTTGTTACTGATTGTGGTAATAGGGAGATAGTGCTAGACAATACAGGCTTAATTATAATTGTCTAAAATATATAAATAGCACATTTCATGGCTCCTCATAATAGTTCAAGTTGAGAGCCTCAATTAGATATATTATATAGTCATTGTTCCCCTCCCCATATGAATAAACATAAACTGAATGTTAGGAGGACGCTTGTGTCTTGTGCCCCAGGTTCTAAACACATTTGGGATGAAACAGGGCAATGATTTATATTAGACCATAAAATGAACATATTTATTCTAACAATTCCTTTATTTACCCATATTGCTTTGCATTTCTTACATTGCTTGTGTATTTCATTTGATATTTTATATGATTTATGATACGTGCATGCGCACATCATAACCGCCAAGGTAATTACGTACGCAGATTGCGTAATTCCTCTGGCGTCCGTAGCCCAGGATCTGGGTCCTAAATTTGTACATTTTGAAACTTTTAAAAACTGCTGTGGATACTATAATGTCACAATTATTCTGGTTTCTACATTTACTTCAGAGCAGTTGTCAAATTGGAAATGTAAAAGTGGTGTTATGGACATTTAGAAGTGGTGGAAATATAGAAATTATAGACATGAATGGTGATTTACAGCTTTTCAGTGCAATCAGTGGGAGAAGTGGCGGTATGGTATGCCACTGTATACCCCTCTCACTTCCAGATCTGCTTCAGACTGCAACCAGTGGGAGAATTGGCGGTATGGTATGCCACCATATACCCCCTCACTTCCAGCTCTGCTTAAGAGTGCAATCAGTGGGAGAAGTGGCGGTATGGTATGCCACCATGTACCCCCTCACCACCAGCTCTGCTTCAGAGTGCAATCAGTGGGAGAAGTGGCGGTATGGTATGCCACTGTATACCCCTCTCACTTCCAGCTCTGCTTCAGAGTGCAATCAGTGGGAGAAGTGGCGGTATGGTATGCCACAATGTACCCCCCTCACCACCAGCTCTGCTTCAGAGCGCAATCAGTGGGAGAAGTGGCAGTATGGTATGCCACTGTATACCCCCTTCCTACCAGCTCTGCTTCAGAGTGCAATTAGTGGGAGAAGTGGTGGTATGGTATGCCACCGTGTACCCCCTTACTTCCAGCTCTGCTTCATAGTGCAATCAGTGGGAGAAGTGGCGGTATGGTATGCCACCATGTACCCCCTCACTACCAGCTCTGCTTCAGAGTGCAATCAGTGGGAGAAGTGGCGGTATGGTATGCAACTGTATACCCCCCCACTACCAGCTCTGCTTCAGAGTGCAATCAGTGGGAGAAGTGGCGGTATGGTATGCCACTGTATACCCCCCCACTACCAGCTCTGCTTCAGAGTGCAATCAGTGAGAGAAGTGGCGGTATGGTATGCCACCATGTACCCCCCCACTACCAGCTCTGCTTCAGAGTGCAATCAGTGGGAGAAGTTGCGGGATGGTATGCCACTGTATACCCCCTCACTACCAGATCTGCTTCAGAGTGTATAGAGGTTCTAAAAGGAGACTTTGGGACTGATCCAGAGCTGCACTTAGCCATATTTCTAGGTGCAAGTTTAGACCTGATCTACAAGGGGAGGCAAAGCTAAATAGTGAAAGCAGAATTAGAATTGAGAGGTGAAATTTCTTAGCTCAAATCTAATTTATAGATTAAACATAAAGGACCGTATTCACAATTAAGTAAGTGTAGAATCTACGGGTGTTTTTTTACGATCAGTTAAACTGCGCATGGCCAGAACACAAATATAAGCATGGAAACCATGGTCGACTGATTCACATATACGGACGTCAGACTTAGGACTGATGCACACATAACGTGTCCTGCATGCATGGCTAGAGGGGCAAAACTCTTAATGCAAATGAGCATCACACGGACTACTAATGTACAGTATGTTATTTCCAACAGAGTTAGGACTGAGTCACAGGTAGGAGTGCCTTGCGTAAACTAACATAAGCACGGGAAAAGTTAAGGTAGCACTCGGCCACTGGTAAGTTGTGGAACCTTATTATTTGCGGTCAATCCATGCATCTCCTCTTACTTAGTTCATCCCACACCTGCTGCATGTTTATAATCTATCACAAGCTGCGGCAGACGCCGCACTTACCTGCTTCCTGGTTCTCTAACGGCGTCCCTCTCCCGGCGCGCGGCTGCTGCAGCTCGTCGGAGACTGTCACTGAAACAGTGACAGCCTCTGTTCATACTTACCAGTCTTGCCGCGGCGTCCTCCATGTGGGTTTCTGGCGGCAAGTGCGGCGGTGCTCCGGTCCATGGGCGCCGCCATCTTGGATGGATCATGTGACGACGCTCCTCCAATGATCTTCATGCTCTCCAGTCCTCCAGCCAATCAGTGCACAGGGTGCACTATTTAAACCCTGTGCACTGTTCCATCGTTGCCAGAACAATCAGGTCTCCCATGTGCCTGGTATTCCTTGGTCCAGTCCTGCCTGCTTGGTCCAGTCCTACCTGCTTGGTCCAGTCCTGCCTGCTTGGTCCAGTCCGGTCCAGTCATGCCTGCTTGGTCCAGTCCTGCCTGCTTGGTCCAGTCCTGCCT
>WWET01000654.1:426456-441070 GCA_011038615.1 Limnodynastes dumerilii | reverse complement strand
TCAACCATCATTTCACCCATCACTTCGTTGACCTGAAAAGGAGCCAACCCTGCCAAATGGCCAGTACCCAGTCAACAAGCTTTTCATCAGCTCAAAGAAGCTTTCGTGACTGCTCCCATACTCAGGCAACCAGACACCACCTTGCCGTTTCTATTAGAAGTTGATGCGTCTTCTGAAGGAGTGGGAGCGGTACTATCTCAAAAATTCTCTGACGGACAAATACACCCCTGCGGGTTTTTCTCAAGGAAATTCTCTCCAGCCGAGAAGAATTATACTATTGGGGAAAAAGAATTACTGGCAGTAAAACTGGCGCTTCAAGAATGGCGATACCTGTTGGAAGGAGCAATTCATCCTATTGTCGTCTACACTGACCATAAAAATCTCTTGTACTTCAAAACTGCACAATGCGTCAATCCACGACAAGCCCGTTGGTCTCTCTTCTTTTCCAGGTTCAATTTACAACTACGATTCCGCCCAGGTACCAAGAACGCCAAGGCCGACGCGTTATCTCGCCAGTTCAGCCCGGAAGAGTCAGACAAAGAACGCCCTGTTCTCGATCCAGTTATGCTCTCAAGTACCCAAATCATCCCTGTCGGGAAAACATTCGTGCCAACATCACTCAGGAAGAGACTCATGTCCTGGGCTCACGCCTCACGATTCGCTGGTCATGCTGGGATTACCAAAACTTGTTATTCTGTTTTTTTCCGGTTATTCTATTCAATAAACAAAGGGCTCAGTTGAGTTAACCTTAAGGCGTTTAACGTCCTTAGGTTGCACTCTCGACACAGAGGGAGTTGGTTAACTGGGTTTTTTAATTTCTCTGAATCAGTATTGTGGATTTTTCGAGTGCGGATATTTAGGTAAGGTCGCAATTTTACTCTTAAGAGTGACTCAGGTCCAAAGCTATGTTTTTGAGTATTTCATTTCTATGGGCCTGATCCAGAACTACGCCTCGGAGCAAATTTACGCGTGGAAGAGACGTAAAATCGCTGTTTTGTACGCACTGTGCATGCGCACCATAGAAAATACGCACATTATTGTAGCGTAATTGTAAACGTATGGGCCATTCACGTATGTGACACGTAATACTTACGTGTGGGCGTGCCAATTTTACGTTACTCCAAATTACGTGTGAATTACGTGAAGTAGGCGGAGAGTTGTATTTAAAGTGTACAGTATGGGCGTGTTTAGCTGCGTAAATTCGTTCAGCCCATACGTACGTGTGCGTATCACTGCGGTTACGTTGGAAAAAGTTAAGGTAGGGTTTGGAAAGCGTATCTTGGCAAAATACGTCCGTGCAAGGGGTGTGCCGAGGGGAGTGTAACGAATTTACGCGCACGAAAATACGCTCCGCGAATAAACGTACGGCACACGTAGTTCTGGATCTACCCCTATGTGCAAAAGTAAAGTATTTTCCCTGCATGCAAAAGAATTAAAATGAATTTGCTGACTCCCCTTACTTTGCACAACGGTTTAGCCAAGCTGTGCACGTGTATCTCTTTTGCCCTTACTCCCAAACTCTGAATCCATACATAAGAATAAGGAATGGTTTATTTTTATTTTATTTATTTTCTAAGTATTTTTTTTTTTTTTATTCACTCATTTGAAATTTTGTAAGGATAATTGCTAATTAACTGCAATATGAAATAGCCATAAATCTGACTGTTGTATAACATGTAGTATTTGCGCAAAATGAATTAAAAGAGCAACTTAAACTATACAACATATCAATATATCCCCAATTGCATCCTTGCTTCTACAACAATGCTGGCAGATGACAACCTACTGTTACTTTATCATTTCCTCTGATCCCCTGCCAGCAATGATTTTAATGTTTATTGTTTTCTCTCATTATACTGTCTATTTAACACACATTTATGTGTAATATAATTCTGGAAGGTTAGGGGACACCAGGGCTGCCTTTATCTCAGATGACAAATATTTTATTTCACTTTTAGTACAACACTAATTATACTCTCTTACTAAAAGCAGGAGCTTAGTTTAATTAGCACTTTGTTTTTGTCAGTCTTACTGTGAGTGCAATGTAATGTCCAGAATAGCATTCCACTGCCCAGTTTTAACCATCTGCCTTTGCAAGGTTTGCTCACTCTGCTATTATTCAATGTGCATTTAAAGCAGGTAGATGCAATAAAACTTGCAAGGCATATCAAAGAAAAAAAGAGTCATGGTGGTTGTGAAGACAGGACAGACCTTACCAGCACAGGGAAGATGCTGGAATATATTTATTTATTAACAATTTTTTTATATAGCACTGTCAGAGAATAATTCACATTCAGACCCTGCCCCTACATACTAAGGTCCCTAACACATTCAGACATTAGGGTTCATTTATTCGGCAGCCAATTAACCTGCCAGCATGTTTTTGGAGTGTAAGAGGAGCACCCAGAGGAAACCCACACAGACAAGGGGAGAACATACAAACTCCACACAGATAAGGCCTAGTCTGGGAATCAAACTAATGACCTCAACGCTGTGAGACACAAGTGCTACTCACTGAGCCACCATGGTGGGGAGACCATCACTGCGAAAGGAGCAAGAGGGAAGCTGACAGGACGCACAAAAAACGCGACTAGTAACTGTTTGCTATTTCGTTTCTTTGCTGCTCAGGACTTCTATTTATGTGTATTGTGTCTTATGGGACCGGCCATTATTAATACTGTATTGATTTTATGAACTTAATAAAGGGGTTGTTATTATATTTTGTTTCCTTGTCTATTTCATGTTACTTTTTAGTTAATTGAGCCTTTAGGGCCCAGCGCTGTTGTTGTTGTTTTGTTTTACAAGTTTTCTGTGTGTAGGATTCTATTGCCGAATCCATTTACCAGCTGCAGCCCCTGGCTTATGTGTTTTTTTTTCTTATAATCTCCTATGCGCCATTGTATAGGTTTTCTTCTATTTTGTATTTTGTCACACAGAAAGAGCAGTAGCAGAAGAAGATGCTGCTCACCCCAGAAGAATAAAGAAGAGAGCTAAGGGAGGTAGTGCTCTGCACTTGAGGCCATGATTTAATGCAAACCATGGCCTCAAATCCTGTCCCTATCCCTAGTAGTACTATGAAAAGTGGCACTCACTTCTTGCAACAACTCCCTTTTTCCTCT
Source organism: Limnodynastes dumerilii (assembly GCA_011038615.1). NCBI lineage: Eukaryota > Metazoa > Chordata > Amphibia > Anura > Limnodynastidae > Limnodynastes > Limnodynastes dumerilii. Next base: position 437,951 of record WWET01000654.1, on the reverse strand, counting down.
TTGGCACAGCATTAACTTAACCTATTGGATTCTGATATTCATTGCTTGTTCTTGTGTGGCAGCTCTGACTTACATTGGCTAAGGTCTACAAGTACATATAGAGGGGGCAAAAGGCTGACTGGACATACAAGGAGGGGCAGAAGGTTGCCTGGACATACAAGAAGGTGACAGAAGGCTGACTGGACATACAAAGAGGGTACAAAAGGCTGACTGAATTTACAAGATGGGCATAGCACATAGAAGGAGATCTGTGGTTTACAACTACTGTCTGGAAGCCGCACACGGGAGATTAAAGAGCCACATGCAGCTCGAGAGCCGCGGGTTGGGCATCCTTGCTCTATAAGGAACACTCCAAATTCAATTTCTAGCTCTATCCATAGGACCAAGTGAGAAGTTAAGTAGCCCAGACTGCTAACAGGCAAAGATTAGAGGGACAATTGTGAGTTTTCATCCTTCAAACCACAATATTCATCATCTATTAACCACATTTAATGTGTGGCAGTGTATAAACCACATACAAAATTGCTGCTTGATAATTTTATTAAACTATGTGTCCCTGGTAGCTTTCCCCTCTGGCAATGTCCCTTTTAAATACTTCATTGTTGCAGTCATGAATCTTAAATAATATCTGTAATAAAACTATGATTTGCAAAGAAAAGTTCCTAAAACATTTATAAACAACATATGAGCCTATTTTTTCGACTGCCGCAGTGGCAACGAAGGTCTGATGCCAGATCCCGCAGCATATTAAGTTCCGTACAGGTGAAGGGAGACCACTCTTCTTGCTCATACGGGAGATACACTAACCCAACCCTATCTTACCTATCTTAACATTTCTGTACTGTCCAGGAGGGGGGGGGGGACAAGGGGGAAAGTTGTGATAACCCCCAAGTTCAGAGCAGTCCCTGCAATCCACTACTGCAGACACTACTGAGGAGGGATGGAGGCCCCCAAAAACATGAGTGTACTGGGCCCCAAAGTACCAGAAGGGATCCTAGTGATTGGAAAACACCCCTTTTTGTTTACAACAGAATCCAGTCTATCGCCTTTACGTTTCCCATAGGATGCTGATATTTACCTAGTGCAAAGCAGAAAATGTCTTATGCGTAAAGGAATACATCACACAGGGAGGTTTAGGCATTTGAAGTCATAGTTCCTGATATTTGCTGGCAGTAGCACTATAATATTTAATCAGCAGGCATGCGACTAGGTAAAACATAAATACACATAGGTACACATAGGTGCTCCTGCATGAGCGAAGCATCACTGTGAGGTGACTATTATTTTGTTTTGTTACTTTGCTGTTTTTATTTTTAAGATGTCAGGGTCCTATTAGGGCCTTACCAGTCCGAGTTATTAGTGGTATTGGAACATGGCATAATGGATACTTGTATTGGACCAGGTGTCTAATTGCTACAATCATGGTTACGGATTAGTGGTTTAGGAGCTGGGAGAAACCAAGCAGTGTGCCTGTTTTGTACCCATGATCTCTAGCAATTATCTAGTAATTATTTTTAGAATATTGATTACAATAATTTATCAGGTGTTATTTACTTAAGTACATTATCGCTGGCTAATGTTACATTTTTAGAAAGCTTAATTAAAAGTTATATTTTAAACCTGCTTTAGTGTGCACCTTTAAATGTGGCCCTTTCATCTTTATTTTGGAGACTCCGCTCTATGGTCCCCAAAGTAATAGACACAAGCATTTACACTTTTTTTTGCTAGATGGTTGCACCTTCCTCTATTACACAAATAAATGTGACAGCTATCACGTAATATTTAATAGGTAGTGGGTAAAGCATACATTCCAACATTTCACAGCAAAAAAAAAAGTACACTTGACCACCAGAGGAGGCATGTCTTTGCCAAACAGGGGTGGGTCAGCTAGAGGGGGCGTGTCTAATCCCACGCATGGAGTGGATCTTCTTATTTTCCACCTTATATTAAGTCACAACCTGTAATAGTTACTTTAACCCTCATAAATGAGCAGCATTTATTGTACAGAACTGTTAGCTTAAAAGAAATAATAGAACAAATCCATCAGAAACACACAAGGAGAAAAGTAACAACCAGCACACAGGAATTAATCCACATAGGGAGAAACTAACTAGCATACAGGACAAATGCAGGTAAGGAACAAAATAACAGAAATACTACCCAAAACACAGTAAGAAACACTGCACACCTGCTGTCACCTCCATTTTCTCCATGCTCCTGTGCTCTCCTGAGTCTCCTCTCCAGCCCTGCCTGCAATGCACTCTGCTGCTCTAATTCCTGATCCCTTTTCCTTCCTCTGATTGGCTCCCCAGTCTGCCCATCAATTTTAGGACTATCTCATGTGGGCGGGGCTACGACATGCAAACCCTGATTGGCTTGCAAGTGTCTCCACATTTAAACAGTCACTGCTATGTAACTGATCATACAGAGCACTGACAGCACTATTGCCCTACACCCTGGCTGGTCCATTTTGTGATATATAGCACTTACCCTTATGTATCAATCCCACTGTCCTATAGGGTGTAAGCTTGTGAGCAGGGCCCTCCTACCCAGTCTGTCTGTAATTACCCAGTGTTGTTATAAAGATTGTTAAACTGTAAAGCGTTATGTAATCTGTGGCCGCTATATAAAAACCTGTTAATAAATAAATAATAAATAAACAGTCCTGCAGTGAGTTCAGATTTGCTCACTACACTGTCTGACACCTGGGAAGCTGTATATTGCCGGTACAAGACTGTTAAAAAACAGTACTGTCCCAGCCAAATAGGTACAGTGGGAGGGTATGCTAAAGCAGCACTGTTTATAAATAAATTGCCAGAAACTCTCAGCTGCTGACAATGGGGTAGATCCAGATCTCCGCTAACTTTTTTACACTACTGTTACGTGAAAGGCCCTTACGCTCAGAGTTATGTTGCATTACGTAGCGTAACATTTGCAGCGCGCATGCTCATTACATACAAAAACGCGTTTTCCTGTCTCCGCCAGGCGTAATTACGCAGGAAAACGTTATTCTGGATCTGTCTCATTGTATTTATAGACAGTGCTCAGCACTCATATATGGAGTGCAGGGTGGGTGGCTGGCATGGCTCTTCTCTTCTCCAGGCCCCCTAGCAGCTGCATACCCTGCACCCAGTGGAGTAAAGCCACTGTTTACTGTGTGGCATAATTGTGTGAACCATGAGGACATAAGTCTGCATTAGTGATTTCTGTGCACCAAAAAAGAAATTTTATTTTCATTCACTTCAAGCCATAAAAATGCTTCATGATACAACATAAATGTGGAGCTAAAAGTTGCCTTCAATTTGATTTTGCACCAAGTTCTACAGTAAAATAAAAGTGTCCGATGCTCCTAAGGAGCTGAATCCACATTCACGCACTGCAATAAATGTTAAGGTAGGATCCTGTTGAAAGAAGTCCTGTGCGGGAAACGGGAGTGGACACTTACGGAACTCTAACACTTAGAGCTGGACTCAGATTTGAAAATTCTGCAGAACCTCCATGTGTTTCCCTGGGATTAAGGAAGCGTTATAAAAATCACCACACATTGGAAAACATTCCGGCCCATCAGAAAAATGAGAAGGTTTTTAGGTGTGTGTGGGAGGGGGAGGCGGCAATATATATTTGCACTCCCACCTTCCCCTCCCTCCCAAAACATCTGCTGAATCTGCTCCAGGCACGTCAGCATCGTGTTCACTAAAGAAGACTGGGATAACTTTAATAGTGGTATAAAAAATACCTCTCGATTATATTCATTAACAGTAGTGATAACGATCAATTAGTTAATCATAACATCCCTTTTGAGCACCAAAATGTGACTATACAATAAAGCATCACTCACTCACTCTTCCAGCCCCCAACCCTCCCCCTGTTTTTAGGTACCTTATGCCACTTACGAGTGCCATAGGGCACCTTATCCGTCCATGCATTGTCCGTACAGACATAGTAGCTCCCTGCCTCCCCCCCGCCCCTCCCAGCTAATCTAAATACCTCCCCCCTCCCATTTCTTCCTAAAAGCGCCCCGAGGTGGCATAATGGATGTAAATTACTGCATGTGGTCTTTAAAGACCGCACCTACGCTATTTATGTACTGATCTGGTACTTAGATAACGTAAGTGACCTATTAAGCATGCGCAGTAGGTCATTTCGGGCAGAAGCTTCTTAAGTGTGAATCAGGTCCCAATCAAGGAAAACATTTGTCTCAGCAGAATCAGCGCTGCCAGTAGGTAAACACTGGAATTGCACAGCTCCATTGGATAAGGGCTTCCTAAAATACTTGAGAGTTGAGTTGGGAGTAACAGCAAAAAAAGAGCAAATCTGCATCTATTATCGGTAAATTAAGGATGTATGTGTAATACGCCCGCGGTTGTGAATCCGGGCCTAAAACTGCTTTGTCAAACCCATACGAAATGAAATGACTCTATGAAATATTTTCTATAGTATAGTGGAAAAAAGACATCAAACATCTTTTCATTATTTTATTTTTTAACATGTCATCATCCAGCTGTCTTTTAGTCAAGGTCACACAAAGACAAACATTTCCTCTTTTGTAAATGATCACTTTCAAATATTCTCAGAAATAAAAATACATTATCATTATTTTAGTTTTATTATTTCAGATAGGTAACATGAGACGCATTGTTCTCGTTCACTAGGATCGTGTATTTTTGTCTCAGAGAAAGGATTTCATTTACAATTAATTCTGTCCTCTTCAAAAGATACACATAACACAATGGAAAGGCATCTGCCACTTAATCTCTCGGGCCTTTAGCGAAAATGCGGATTTTGTTACTAGCAAACAGTCTGCAATAGGCAGTTTAATTTCACACATCTCTATAGAGCAAGATTGTGTGTCAGCAATCAAGTGTATGGAGTGTAAGCAGGAATTGCTATGGTCACAGAGAGGGCAAAGGGGTACTAAGATGCATTAAGAGATTAAAACAATGTCGAGCCAAGAAGATTGCCATGCAAGAAATACATCATCTGTGTGCGGGCACTTCCAGAGCTTTTTTTTTCTTCTTTCAGTTCAAGTGAGCTATTGTTCATTTCAAGCTCTTTCTCGCCCGCTCATCACAAGCACAAAGATTTTATAATCTTGAAAGTCTCTTGCAAACAAAAATCAGATGTTGAAGTAGGCAGTGATTTTCAAAGAACTAACATAGATAAGAGTCAACAAGCTATCTGTCCATGAGGTTCTTGATAGAATAGATCAATAAGAGCACAGATCTATTCTTTATCATTTCCTAGTTAGGAATGACGGGAACGCAACAGTACTAGAGATTCCAACTCTCAGCCCAGAATGGTCAATACAAGACCCTGCTGTATCAATGCCGTGACTCATGTCATATATCTAGCACTTGATTAGATAAGTGTCTAACTGTATATGTACTGCTCGGTGTGCTGTAGTGATGAGGAAGAACCAATATATGGTTGGAATTAAAGGGGTGGTCTTGACAGAATATACACTATACATATAGAATACAAACGAGGGAAAGGTTCTTTATCCAAGAAACCTCACCAATTATATCAAGTTGTGAATTGCCCAGCTCTGAATGCTAATCATTGGATGAGGTCAATGAATTGTGAATATTGACAGCCTTGGGGCTGATACACAATTTGTGAGTAAAAAAAAAAAAAAATGGATTAAAAGTGCACCTAGGTAAAGCCATGCTGCAGAGACAGGGGAGCAATTTTTTATTTTTATTTTTTGCTGACTTAGCTTTCATTTACTGCAAATGTGTCCGGGCAGCCTAAGATGGCTATGCCGTTCTCCATTATTTAATGTGCTTTCATGTGAATCTGTTATTAATACTGTGTAGAACCAGACATGCTAATAAGGATAAGGTAGGAGCAGAGGGTACGTGATACTAACCTTGGGCTGGATCCAGACTTAAATTTAAGTGCTTGAAATGAGTTACTCCTGAGCTAAACCATGTTGATTGCAGGGGGAGTCAAGTTAATTGTATTCTTTGTGTGCTGGGATATATCTCTGAATTGCTTACTGCACACAGATATTGACCAGCTTTACCACCACACTGTTATTTAGACTTGGGATAGGAAACATCACCTCTCAACTCTAATACTGTTTGCAACAGATGAAATATGACTCCCCTGCAATCAACATGGTTTAGCCCAGGAATAACTCATTTCAAGCACTTACTTAAGTCTGGATCCAGCCCATTATGCAATCCTAGATAATACTGCGCATGGGGCTGATTCAGGTGTAAGTGTAGACCTGAGCAATACCAACTGCGAGGGGGAGGCAAATATAAATTATGAAAGCAGAATTAGAATTGAGAGGTAAAGTTTTTTACCTTCATGCAAAAGATTTTAAATGTATTAGCACCACTCACATTGCAAAATGGTTTAGCCGAGCTGTACACTTGCACCTGTTTTGCCCTTACTCCCAAACTCTGGATCAGCTCCCATATGTGGAATTTAGAAATTAGTTAGATAAGTAGTACCAATTAGCTTGCTTAAAACCAGGGTTGCCGACTCTCCTGGAATATCCGGGAGACTGCAGAAATTTGGGCAGACAAATCTCCCGCAATTCCTGATTCTCTATCAATGTCTGTTGTAAATCCTATAGTTACAAGGGATGGGCGGGACATGATGGTATAATCAAGCCCCACCCATCCTCTGAACAATAGAGATTACAGTAGTAACTGACAGCAGGGCTTAATGAAGCAATTTGCTTAAATCATGTCCATCCCTTTGAAGAAATCTATGGCTTCACCCAAGGATCTCAGGAAGGAAATCTTTAAATACTCGGTAACCCTGCTTAAAACAAGATTATAATCTAACAACTCAGAATCAGAAGTTAGGACATAATTCCAACAGGAGCATGGCCAGGACTACTAGAAGCATAAATCAAGCTAGAAGCTATGATCAGCAAGGTGACAATCAGGTGTCAGGTATTTAAGGGGTTGCCACATCCCCATTGGCTGCTGATTGCACACAGCCAAATACACTGCTAGGGAATCCCAGCTGCACGGTAATTAGTCAGGATCCCTAGCAAGAAGGAATGCTGCAGGGGAAACCAGGACCGAATGCTGCAAGGGAAACAGGACCGTAGTACCCTGCTACATTACAAAGACATATTTACACGCTGCTGTCATATGCAACTGTAACATTTATTATGATTATGATTGTTGTTATTATTATTATTATTACTTAGCTGTTACTATTAAAATTTGAATCAGCTAGTAAATTAAAGTCATATTACAGAAACAATGATTATTGTATCTACTTAATAATTTAAGTGCCCCCTAACGACCCAATAAAACATAAGCCAAAAGATATTGTATTTATCAGACACTAACGATATAGGCTGAGCTGCTTCAGGAATACAGTGTAAGAAACAGATGATGGGCCGTTAGAAAATGACTACGCATGCGCAGTAGCACAAATCGGAAAACTCCGGGCACATCACTGAATACGGCCCGATGTTCTCAAAAGGCATACTTATTGTACTTCTCTGCAGAATTTTCCTCTACAGTATTACTTGATAAGCTGCTTGTTCTTTTCCTTCTATATGTTTCCCCAACTATCAACGGTAAGATGTTTAACATTGTTTATGTTCTCCTTTATATCTATATCTTTAGATATATTGCATTACTGATATCCATTTTAAATAGGTTTCTTTTTTTGTTTTTTGTTTTTAAAGACCAAAATGTCTTTCCTACTGAACAATAAAGAATCTAACAGGTCTGTGACGTTATTAATCTCAATTTAAAACACACACACACACACACACACACACACATATACGACCCAATATTGCGACTCTCATTGTTAGAGTATGGACCACCATAGGCAGAAAGGCCTTGATGGTGGCTGGTGGCTGATAATATATTTGCATTTGTGTAATAGACGTTTCTGCCTTTTATGTTACAGATAGAATGGTATAGTATGTTACTGGTAATGGCAGTGTTTCTGGGGCATTTCCTTTCCTTTGTTTATGTAGCTAGCAGATTACCCCCCGGCCTTTCATGCACCACTTTGAATTTACTTATAAATTTATCTGAGCAACTTCCATTTTGTGTACATTATTATACAGACAAGCTGGTAAAGTTTTGCTCATACACCATTCAGATAGTCCTACTTAATGAAAATGAAAACACAGGGCCGAATCCAGACCTCCGTATGTGTTCTGTATGTATGGAGGTCTGATAGTCCGCATGTAAGAAGGAAGTGAATTACCCTGTCACTCCCTTCTCACAGACTTTGCAGAACTTATGGTGCCATGGACCAACCTTAAGTATCCCATGCGGATCAGTGGTCCGTACAAGCACTGATTCGCTGGAAGTCTGTAAGCCAGCCCACACTGTATAATTTAAATGGTTCACCACTACCACCTTGCAGAATTTAAACAAGCTGAGGGGAGGGTCTGCCCTGATGTCTGGATCCCCTAGTGTACAGATTTGTATTCTGTATGCCAGGAGATCAAGAGTGTTGAGCGCAACCCAACATGGAGGTCTGGATCTGGTCCCCAGAGACTTGTAATGTGTTTCAGAAAAGGGAGCATAGTTTATTAATTGGAGGGCCAATTAAAATTGATGTTACTTCTACACAATATAGCTTAAACACATGCCACCAAAAGAGGGAGTGGTCAGTGATGCTCTACATGACAAGCGTGAGAAGACAAACATCCCTTGTCAAAACAGATTTCCTCTTTGGGATTTTAATATCCAAAATTGTGTATATGCCAGTGGTTTCCAAACTGTGTGCCGCGGCTCCCTGGGGTGCCGCGACGCTCTCACCGGGGTGCCTCGGAATGTTTCTATTTCCTATTGTATTGTATTCTATTATATTTTTGTCTTAGGGGTGCCTTGAAAAAAAATATGGAGACCCTAAGGGTGCCACGAACTGAGAAAATTTGGGAACCACTGGTATATGCAAAGGAACATTCAGTGTGCCCATTTTTAGGACCAGAAATTACAAGTAACAAAATATGATACAAAATACGAAAAAAAACAGATGCTGCTGCTTTACATGGTTCTGCAACCGTGCTGGCTCTGGCTCTCCATCGCGGTCTTCATTGCCCTAGCCTACCTCAGAGTTTCTCCAATGTTTTACTGCATCACAGCTCAATAGTACCGGCATCACTCTGTTCATGGATGTGTCCAAATTGGAGGCGGTCACCTGACCGCAATGAATCAACTGCATAAAGCATAACTCTCGCCCAAAGAAAGCTTAAAGTGCCCTATTTAAATCTCTGGCACTGTGTCACCTGTATACTGTATGTTCCTGGTTCCAGATACAGTTGTCGTTACCGCAGCGCCATCTGCTTCATCATCGCTGTGATCTTTTCGGGGAGTGACAAAACATTGTTGAGGTTTAGCAAACTTTATCTCTTCTTTCCTAACATTCATTGCTATACATATAGCTCTCATCTGTTCCTATTACTACTACCACTTCCATCCCACCATCTTATAACAAAGTATCCCTAATGCTTATTAATATTCTTTATATAAGTTTCTTTTGATTGACTTTTAATGGATCACTTTCTATGTTCCCACTGCTGATACTGGGCCTGATCCAGACCTACCCCCGCCCATGTTTTTACCTTTTTTCATAAGTGTGAAAGCGCCCTTTAGTACTTACTGCACATGCGCGCGGCAGATGTTGCACAACGAAATTCAGAGCGTATGGGCCTTGAGCGTTTTGGCTTCGTAACAACGCTTGAAGGGGCGTGCCAGCCATACGAAACATGTAATTACGCTTTGAGGTCGGGGTGAGGCATTTAAATCGTACAGTATGGGCGTGCTAAGCTAAATACGCTAGGAGCCTACGGATGCCCGTGGTTACGCTCAGAAAAGTTAGGGTAGGGTTTGGTCGGCGTAAGACGGCATAAATACGGACGACTGAAGGGAGTGCTTCATAGGTACGCTGGCGTAAATACGCTAGCACAAGGGCGTATCATGTGTGTAGGTCTGGATCAGGCCCACTGATACTGTGTCACCTCCACTTCTCCAATCTCCCCACTAACTCTGACTATTCTGCCAATGCCTGGGATAATTATTACATCCATTATACTAATACTCACCCTCTATAAAGGCCATATAATATACACACTTCTTCACACTGACTATCTTCCAATCCAATTCATCCTTTCATTCCAGCTTTGACCTATGTCTACTCTCCTTTTCTTCATTTCATATAAACAAAGAATATTTTCTTTTTTGTTTTACTCTGAACTAACTTTGTCCTAACTAAAGTATTTTTTTTTTTTTCATTTCATTTTTACGTTCAGTGGTAGCATTAATTCTCAAACTCCTTCGTCATTAACAATATAAAAAATATTGCATTAGTACATATGTATTAACAGAAATTCATGCAAAATATTATTCATAAAAGCCCTTTATCCTCATCAGCATGTAAACCTCTGATTCACCAGCTATGAACCCCAATGTCTGGACAACTAAGGTTCTACCACCAGTATTCCACTGTTATGGACATCCTAAAGAGGGTAGTAAGAACAGATGGCTATCACACAAACTGTTAACGAACTGATGGTGTTCTAGATTGAGTTCATGTTCGATCAAAAGATTGTATATTAATTTCATCCTATATATCCAGATGGCTGATTTTGAGATCTATGGAGATGAGCCACTGGATATCCTTTAGTTCTATAGTTGTAAAGCCCATCAGTCTTTCAGAGAGGTCAGTAATCAAGGCAAGCGTGAGTAACCTGCTACCTGTGGCACCATACATGGTATTCAACTGGTCTAAACTAGCGGTCTGTCTGGAATTTCCATATTGTCAGGACTATTTGGTCCCTCATTGTCAAGTTGTATTGCAAACAGATTTACATACACATTGATATTGCCACGGCTGCACTATAGAGGACAAAGCATAATGTGCTCCTGGTATTTACCAGGGAACCTGACGGTGAGTATGGACTGCTTAGCACGTGCAGGTTGCTGTTTCTTTATCCAGCTATCAGTGGAGTACGGATACCAATAAGAAATGAATCACAGCAGCAAGGATAGGACTGAGGATATTAGGAACACAGTGACTGGTAAATCCTCTGTTACATTGCAGGGTGGAACAGATTATTTATTACTTTTATTTGAAGAGACTAAGCATAATCCCCTATTATTTTCATTAGATAATAGCTGCTTTCATTGTGATTTGCTTTATCACCATGCTCCTTATAGGGCCTGATTCAACTGAACGCAAGGCCTGCATTGTTTTATAGAGGTCCATATTAAAATCCGTCAATTTTGGCTACTGCAGTAGCCGGTTATAAGCACAATTAGCATCACAACCAAAATAACGCGGGCTTCGTGTTCAATTGAATCTGGCCCATAGAGTCTGGAACCAGGTTAGAGTGTGTGTCTTAGGGATGAAGATGTATGTTTGTATATATACATATATGTATGTATGTGTATATATATATATATATATATATATATGTGTGTGTGTGTATATACATATATGTATGTATGTATGTATGTATGTATATATATATATATATATATGTGTGTGTGTGT
>WWET01000654.1:390225-419513 GCA_011038615.1 Limnodynastes dumerilii | reverse complement strand
TATTTTATGGAGTGCATGAATGCCTGCTTTTCCAGATCGACAACAATCAAAATAGGCCTCTGGAAAACCTGTTGATCATTAGCAAGCAATAACAACCAGCCGAAGCTAAGTATTATTCATGTATTTTACTTATTTCTTTATTAAATATTATAGTTGATTAACAATTGCCTTGTGTGGTGTCATTTAACTGTGGGTATTTACCGAACCTTAAGTTCCACTGGGAACAAGGTGCAATTTGCGTAAATTGCGTCATTAAGACCCACTCCCTTGTAGGCATGGATAGATAGTAGATAGATAGATAGATAGTTAGATAGATAGATAGATAGATATGAGATAGATAGATAGTTAGATAGATAGATAGATAGATATGAGATAGATAGATAGTTAGATAGATAGATAGATAGATATGAGATAGATAGATAGTTAGATAGATAGATAGATAGATATGAGATAGATAGATAGTTAGATAGATAGATAGATAGATATGAGATAGATAGATAGTTAGATAGATAGATAGATAGATATGAGATAGATAGATAGTTAGATAGATAGATAGATAGATATGAGATAGATAGATAGTTAGATAGATAGATAGATAGATATGAGATAGATAGATAGTTAGATAGATAGATAGATAGATATGAGATAGATAGATAGATAGATAGATAGATAGATAGATATGAGATAGATAGATAGATAGATAGATATGAGATAGATAGATAGATAGATAGATAGATAGATAGATAGATAGATAGATAGATAGATACTATGATAGATACTATGATAGATAAGATATTTGATAGATATGATATAAGATAGATAGAGAGATAGATAGATAGATAGATAGATAGATAGATAGATAGATAGATAGATAGATATGAAATAGATATATGAGATAGGTATGAGATAGATATGAAATTAATAGATATGAGCTAGATAGATTTTTTTTTATTACTTGATTATTAAAAAGTATCTGTGTATTTTGTAACACTTTTTTTATGCAGATATATACCAATATATTATACTATGTGTGATGGGAAATGGAACACGCTGTGAAGGATTCACTGTTTCTATATTATTGTTTATGGGCAGAATAAATGTGTTCCGTGGGAAAGAGAGAGAATGGCGGGTTCATCTCTCCAGAGTACATTTTATGAGAATAAGAGGATGGGCTTATTTAAACAACCAAGGGACTGCTTTCGAACAATCGCTGAAGTTTGAATCATTAGTTATTACTTTTTCATTTGCAGTAATTTAATAGGCAATAAGGCAAACAATTTTTTTAAGCATTGCTAGGTGACATCTGTATGTGCCAGTTATAAGTGAATGTGATGAGTGACACACTAAAGCCTATATGTGGTTTACAGATTTCACTTTCTTTTTGCTGGACAGATCAGGAGTATATTCAGTATCTCACCGAATGCAGTAGACTTATATTATGGCACAATGGTGGCTCAGTGAGTAACACTTGTGTCTCAAGCGCGTGGGTCATGAGTTCGATTCCCGAACTAGGCCTGATCTGTGTGGAGTTTGTATGTTCTCCCTGTGTCTGTGTGGGATTTCTCCGGGTGCTCTGGTTTCCTCACACACTCCAAAAACAAGCTGGTAGGTTAATTGGCTGCTAAATATATTAACCCTACTGTGTGTGTTAGGGACCTTAGTATATAACTTCTACGGGGCAGGGACTAATGTAAAATATTCTCTCTAAAGTTCTACTTAATCTGATAGCTCTATATAAATACATGTTAATAAATAAATCTGCGTCTATTGCTATTCAAATAATGCTGGGAGATTCTGCTTAATATGATGTTAAATATATAAATATCAGGGATAACCTGAGAATCAAATACAAATTCTACGTCCAGCCTTATATTCCCCTTGCAAAATTCAATTAACAAAATTGTCCATCATTGTTATGGCAATGTAATTGTTTTTTATTTTTGTTGTATATTAAAGTAAAATTAGAGGTTAAACGTTCAATTACATTTCTAAATATTTTACACATCATCATCTTTAATGATGTAGGACTTCAAGACCTTGAACAGAACATAAGAAATACACCTAAAATCTTTCATTCTATATTTTAATAATAACGAATCAGTGACAAAATTATTATTTGGGTCAGTAGTATATGTTCCTGGTATTTTAAGTTCAGTTTATCGCTCTAATTGTTGTTTTTGTAAAAGGTGTTTTATTACTGTGACGGCTAAGCTTTGTTCAGTGAAAAAACATCCAGAAAGTACTGAGCTGGCTGGAGGTTGGAGCATGCAGTAAAACTAGATGGTTGGTCAGTTGGGCCATATTCTGCTTTGTATTTCCCAAATAACAGGTTGTCATGAGATAGAACCCATTAGCAACATTAAATCGTGGGGTCTATCTACACAATTTAAGTTCCACCGTTTGTAGGTTTTTCAGTTGTTGTTATTGTAATTCTGAAAAAAGAAAGTATCAGCATTACAATGTTCAGACAGACAGACCTGTCAAATAGAGGAAAGTCAATCGCATTTCATGATAATTTTAACTGTCAACTTTATGACTTCTGGCCTTCCTTATCTTCACAGATGCTACACTGCATATCCCTTGTCATGGCTGTTACCTCACTTCCTAACAATCCTCTCCGCTGGGCTACTTACACTTGGGTATTGTCACCTCATTATCATTTGAGTGACAGGTGAAGGTTTGCCAATAAAATAAGACCAACTACCTGCCTACTCCAAGCTATTTATGCTGATATTATTGATGGTATAATGGGCATATTTTATTGTATTAATCAAAGATAGATCTGAAGCAAAAGCTACTGACGGTTACACTGTAACTTTACATTAAGAAGACTGTTTATCAAGCAATGCAATATGATTTGTTGCACCACTATATAATATATGTATTGTATTATAAAGCAGATTTTCTAAAAGGCAAAACTCAGTAGGTGGGGTTGGAAATTATACTCCCCATGCCAGGTGTTAAGCCCTTCATAAAATGTCTTCCCTCCCTCCCTCTAGTTGCTTAACTGTATCAACATGTGTTTATTTTACAGTTGGGAAATAGGTTGGCGGGGGGTTATCAGCTCTAATTGGTGCTAGGTAAGGTGTAAGGTATGGTACAGGGAAGACGGGCTAAAGCAGGATGCTACGCCAGCTGCCTAGTTCCCGGTTGCCCCCGGGGTATGCCATTATGACAGGCGCTCTTATGTTGACCATTACCTCCAGAGGGCCGAGGACAGGGGGTTCCTGTCCTCCATTGTTTGAGGTTTCTCGCATGCTGACTCCCCACCTGCTATCATTTCTACCTTTTCTATTACGTCCAAATGCATAGCCTGCCAATTACTCAATTAATAAATCTTTGCCCCCTTTAAAAAAGCCATATGGTGGTCCGTGTCTTTACAGTGCATCCGTATTCACTGCACTTTTTCCACATTTTGTTATGTTACAGCCTTATTCCAAAATGGAATAAATACATTTTTTCTCTCAAAATTCTACACACAATACCCCATAATGACAAAGTGAAAAGTTTTTGGGGGATTTTTGAAAAAATAATTAAAAATCAAAAACTAAGAAATCACATGTACATAAGTATTCACAGCTTTTGCATAATACTTTGTTGATTCACTTTTAACAGCAATTACAGCTTTTAAGTCTTTTTGAATATGATGCCACAAGCTTGGCACACCTATCTATGGGCAGTTTTTCCCATTCCTATTTGTAGCACCTCTCAAGCTCTATCAGGTTGGATGGTAAGCGTTGGTGCACAGCCATCCTCAGATTTCTCCAGAGATGTTCAATCGGATTCAAGTCTGGGCTCTGGCTGGGCCACTCAAGGACATTCACAGAGTTGTCCTGAAGCCACTCCTTCTGGAAGGTTCTCCGCTCTCCACACAGGAATGATGTATGCTCTGACAGACTGACCATCGGGTTCTTGATCACCTCCCTGACTAGGGCCCTTCTCCCCTGATTGCTCAGTTTAGCCAGCCAGCTTTAGGAAGAGTCCTGGTGGTTCCGAACTGCTTCCATTTGCGGATGATGGAGGGCACTGTGCTCATTGGGACCTTCAAAGCAGCAGATATTTTTCTGTACCTTTCCCCAGATTTGTGCTTCAAGACAGGTCTACAGACAATTCCTTTGGCTTCATGCTTGGTTTGTGCTCTGACAGGCACTGTCAAGTGTGGGACCTTATATAGACAGGTGTGTGCCTTTCCAAATCATGTCCAATCAACAGAATTTTACACAGGTGGACTCCAATTAAGATGTAGGAACATCTCAAGGATGATCAGTGGAAACAGGATGCACCTGAGCTCAATTTTGAGCTTCATGGCAAAGGCTGTGAATACTTATGTACATGTGAATTCTTAGTTTTTGATTTTTAATGAATTTTCCAAAAATCTCCCAAAAACTTTTTCACATTGTCCTTACGGGGTATTGTGTGTAGAATGTTGAGGGAAAAATGAATTTATTCCATTTTGGAATAAGGCTGTAACATAACAAAATGTGGGAAAAGTTAAGCGCTGTGAATACTTCCCGGGTGCACTGTATTTCTTGTGTGTATTTGTGTGTGCCATAGTCAGCCGTTGGTAGTTTATAGTCTAGTCTGTGTTACATGCTGCCACTCTAATCATGGCGACATGTTAGTTATTACCTTTGTTTGCTGTCCTGTCCCAGTGCCTCTCTGGGAATCATTTCCTGCAGACCATTGCACCATGCACAATAGCCTGCTGGCTGCTGTGATTGCTGGCAGCACTCCAGCCATCATCATTATTTCATCATCATTTTACCTGTTTTGGACTGCTGGCTGATCAATAGTCAACAGTCCCCTTTTAAGCTCCAGCAGTGCTATCCCCCACTGTTGGGTATAGCTCTAGTTCTCTAGTCTGTGTCCAGCTCTGCTATTGGTCTATGCCTTGTGCATTTTCTTATGATCTCTCAGTGCCCCTGCTCCAGTTAACCCTTGCCTCTCTCCTAGTGTTTTTCTGCCTTTTTAACCAGTGTCTCCTCCTGTCCCTGCATAGCCTGTTTCTCTGGTTGTGACTGGGTGGCACCCCTGTGGTGTCTCCTCTGTGCGTGCGTGTGTGTGCATGTGTGCGCACCTTAGTTCGTCCTGTCTGTCTCTCTGTGTCGTTTGTCAGAGTTTGTCCCTTCTAGCTCTCTTTCCTTGTTCCCGCTTTCAGTCCCCCCCCCCCCTCATCTTCTCTCTCCTGCTTCCTTCCGCCTTTTGCTTCCATTTCTTCTCCGAGTGTCGCCTCCGGGGGGACTGCAACCCGCTAGGTGTCCTGTAGCCCAGCCTATCCCTACCATCAGGGGCTCTACTGAAAACCAGGCCCTAGTTAGACTCTGTGCCCTGGTTGAGGCACCCGCTCTCTGGTGCCAGAATATTTTATGAGAAAAGAATGCAAATTATGGAATTCTCTCTGAGATAGTGGAGACCGTCACCAGTATATGATTACATTATCAGACAGATGAGTCATTGTAATAACTAATCAAATACTGTTAGAACATTTTCCATCATTGAATCTGCTGCTAAGTGCAACAAAGATGACAAAATAGACAACCAAGGAACTGAAAGATGTCTTGCTTCTGCATTGTAATAAAATGTGGTTATATTGCAATAATTCTATAAGCAAAGTGAGAGTGTCAATAAAATGAGACAGCTCCGTCTTATACACTAATAGATTCAGCTCCTTTTAATAAATCCTTTATACTTACGATAAGCTCTCCTGACCGTACTTGTTACAGCGTGAGTGGATGCAACTCATTGTAAAACAAACTGATGTAAAATATAATGCAGAGAGATGAAAAAAAATGCTCTTTTGGTGAAGCTCGGAATCTCACAGAGTAAAAAGTAATAAAAATTACTGCTAGGAAATTCTAAATGGTCCATTCCTAAATTTTATGAGCTCTATAAAAGCTGAAAAATGCATCGCTGGTTAAGTCAACCTGATGAGAAGATTTATGGGCTTGAAGATGGTGTTAAAACAGATTCAAACTTTTATCCGTTATCATGTAGTTGAATATTCTGGCATAGCAAGTAGAGAGCGGAACAGGTGGCGGTACAGTGTCATAAACTCTGCATACAAAGCACAGGCTGCGGGATGTCTTGCACACTTGAATTGTTTCATATAATGAGGGAATAATAAAATCAGGCACAGAATAGACAATTTTAAGTGATAGCTCTACAGATCAGGGTGTGAGTTGGTTCTCCATGTAAAAACACATTTTATAGGCCAATATGACCCAATGACTATCATTGTTTAGAGTTAGAGACAACGGGCCATATTTACAGATCCGTTTTCACGTGGAGTTGCGTGCGTATTTTTAGAATCGGACGAACTGCGCATGCGTAGTAACTTTATTTGCATGGATTTTACATACGGAAGTCTGTTAGGCACGTACTTGGGAATCACACTTGGGAACATACGTGCGGAGGGGGGGGGGTGAAATCCGAATGTTCAAAGTTACGTGAGACAGGGCGGGGGGTGCCTTTTAATGGGCATTTGAGGGCGTGGTTAGATAGATATGCATGTACATACCTTGACGAACGCCCGTATCTACACACGTAGACATAAGGGTGCCCTATGGCACTCGTAAGTCAATGAAAACCGGTCAGTGTGAGGGGAGTGACATGGGTGTTGCCTTGCTACGTGTGAGCGTATAATTGTGTACTTCTAAAAAAACGGATCTTTGAATATGGTCCAACTATAGCAGAGAGGGCTGGAAAGTGGCAGGTGGCTTATCATATATCTGCAAGATAAAATTTCCTTTTGGTCATTCCCCCATTCTCTCCCAAAAAATGGTTGCAGATGTGCCAATGGCGTCTTGCATGTAAGCTGGTGTGTGGCGATAATGATAAGCTTAAATACTATCAGTTATGCAGGCACATGGATATGGCCGCCTGCCAGCTTATTTTACGAACAGTGGTTTTCCTGTCCTGTTTTGGGGTGCTGTTGCCCCAATCCTCCACCCTTTTCTATCACCCATGCGTATAACTAATATTCTATATTTTATATTACAGCTAGGATGGCAGCTGACTTACTGGTTAATAAGCATTGCACTGGTACATTTACCCCTTTGTTTCTGTGTACATTACCCCTGCCTGGCATGCACATATTGGGCCAGATTTACTAAGCTTCTGGTTTGGAAAAGTGGAGATGTTCCCCATAGCAACCAATCAGATTCTAGCTGACATTTTCTAGTATGTAATAGGAAAGTGAGAGCTAGAATCTGATTGGTTGCTATGGGCATCATTTCCACATTTCCAAACCTGCAGCTTAGTAAATCTGGCCTATAATCTGTTTTTTTTATTAATTTCAGTAAATACCATTTTGTTTAACAATATTTACTACTGATGTGGAGCAATTCATGGCTCTAAGTTGTGTGTGATATGTGCAAATGGTAATAACATGTCTTTAGTAGCAAAACAATATCAAAGACTTCAATGAAAGCAAAAACATGTAGTCCCTTTCCAGTGTTTAATTTACTTCATCAGCACTTTATAGTTTCTCTTTTTGTAATCTCTTTGCGTGTTCAGCTATTGGCAGTGTCAAGGACCAGCTGTCAGCCGTATCGTAAACTCAGGGTTGCCGATTTTTTTAGGTATCTGAAATCCACCCTCTACCCGTAGAATGGATTAGCAACATTCATCTCAGAGTATTCTGTGCTTTTGTAAACATGCATTTTATTATCTGGCCACTAGAGGTAACCCTACAGCACTCTGCTTTCACGCCTGCTCCATCTGCCCTTTCCTTCCTGTTCCTTGAACCCACTCCCAACCACCGCAGAGGACAGTGATTAAATGGTAGCCTGTACTTCCTCTGTGTGTGTGACGGCTGATCTCTACAGTCTGCCCACATTGATGTCGGAGACACTGATAAAAAAAACTCAACAGATCTGTGTACATCAGTTGTAAGATGTGTCATGTCTGGGAGGGTTAGGGTCAGGCTGCAGTGGAGGGAGGGTTAGGGTCAGGCTGCGGTTAGGGTCAGGCTACAGTGGAGGGAGGTTAGAGGGTTAAGGTTAGAATTAGGGAAAGGAGTGGGGGACTATTTTTACTTACCATTTCGGACCATGGAGCTTTCAGTGCTCCGTGGATTAATTGCTATGCCTCATCGAGGTATATGCAATCGAAATCCTAGCCAGTTCGCAACTGGCTGGGAGGAAACGGCTGTTTCGAAAATCGGCCGTTCTGTTAATTATTGCTTCAGCTACAAATGGAATGTGATGTGAAGGAGTGGGTCACTCACATTCTTGTAGTACAAAAGGGTGTCAATGGAGGCATATAGTGAAATGAAGACCCTGCTATGTGACATAATATAAACAATATGGCACAGTGTGTGTAATCATGGGCTCAATTTATAAAGATTGTTTTCATATGATAAAGCACCTTTTCATGTGAAAAAGGGCTTTATCATATACAAAACAGATTTTCCGTATTTACAATGCTACCATCGCCATGGAAATCATGGTGACGATAGCATTAACACTAACGATCGCTGGCCCGCTCTAATGATTGTGGGCCAGCAGATCGCTGTATTTACTAAGTGTCAGAGCTGAATTTAATAATCCACGCCGACCCGTTAAATTATGCCATCTGAAGATACCAGCAGTTTCCCATATATTCCCCTTTTCTCCCCCTAATAGTTATTATTTGGGGGGAAAAGGGGGGGCACATATTGGGAGACCACTGGTCTACAGTTAAGTAAAATAAAATGTAACTAAAAGTAACAAAAAAATATATATATTTACCTTTTTAAAAGTAATAATTAAATAATAAATATATTTATAAAAAAACAAAACAAAAACCAAAGAAAGAAGTTTTTAAACTTACCTGACAGGACATCGCATCTGTCTCTAATCCCAGGACATGCGCAGTGATTTTGCCTTTTGGGACTTTTAGATAGTTTCTGAGTGAGGCCGAACGATATCAATAAAAGGCTCACTGGTCATCGCATGACCTCACTGGAGGGGTAAGTGTTTGTAAATACTAACCACGGTCCTGCTCGATGTGCTAATGGTAGTAAATGGACCCCCATATTCTGAGAACCTTCTTTTAAGTATCCTGCGTTAGCTACTGCCGACTTGCGCCACCTACTCTGTGATTACCACCCAGGCAAAAAAACATTTAGTTCTCTTCCTGTATAGAAAAACAACATGAAAACATTGGACAAGATAAACAGCTTGTTCTATGCCTCACTGAAAAGCAATAATGTAACTGTAGTACTTTAACGTGCTAATCCCATAGGGAGGCAGTTTTGTCTTTTGTTTTTACTCCTATGTTAAACATATTTGCTTTTTTTTTTTTTTTTAAACCTCCACAATACAACCTGAGAATCACATAGTAAAAGAGTTCTTAAGAAGGACAAACATTTCCAACAGCAACATAAGGGGTCTCTATGGACTATAGCTGTGTGATGGAACTTGTCTTATTTTTATTACAGAATTTTCCTTGCTCCATACTGCTAATTAATTATCACCTTTTGTCACTTTATTACTCCTTTCATAAGACACTGGAAATTAGCTCTTTTTGGCGAACTCATTGACTATAATATAAAACTAAATCATTACAACTATGATATTAGAAGTTATCAGACATGCCAGCGCAGAAAAAATGCTTACAATGAGATTGTGGGAAAGACGCTAGCTTCATACCGCCAGAACTGTCTCTGATTGCTACAAAATGAATGCATTAAATCACATCAAACCAGTAAAATGAGTTTTCCATTAGGAGAAATATGATACAATTTTAGCAAGCATTAATTCTACACCTGGCATGTCACAATTTCATCACGCTGTATTCATCAAATTCTATACATTTCAATATAAATTCAAAAACAAACACTCTATAGAAGGGAGCCCCACGGTGTCAGCCTTCTCTGTCTTAGGGCCTTGTGCCGACTTCTGTTGAATTGCAGACATGGGGCTGGATCCAGACTTAAGTAAGTGCTTAAATGGCAAATGGCATAGTGCCCAATGACACACCAGACAGCCAGGCATGCCAGGCATGGCCGCTGCAAGCTATTCAAATGCAGGTAGTGTCTTAACAGAGACCTCCTGTGTACACATATAGCAAATGGATAGGGACTCACCTACAGGAGGTGCCTTGACGCTGGGCAGGTGAGCTTAACCCAATATAGCTATATTGTGAACTAAACCTCCTTTTTATTTATGTGCAGACACATAGTGTTATTTAATGTATGTTTGGAGCGCCGGACCTCTTTTGTTCCTTGTATTTACACCTTAATGAAATAAAGAGACTAACACGTAAAGCTTGGGTTTAAAAAGGGAACATAACGTTTATTTATTTGGGCCGAATTGAATTAAAGATTAACCTACTGATCAACCTAACCGATGACTAATGAACTAGGTGGCCCAATAGCGGTTGAGGGGTCCAGCAGTAACACTCACCAAGACAAGAGGTCATCCACCTTCACCTCTGGCGCCCCCCGCCCGATCCTCCAGCAAACACTTCGACCCGTATGGACGCTCGGAAGGTGATAACCTGAAGGGCCCTACCGCTAAGATTTGGCACCCTCAACTTAAGGGATTGTGTTTGCTATTAGATCGAGACCACCCCCATTTCCCCCTCCCCTTTCCCAAAGGACTCATCTCCATGCGCCAAACCTTATTTACTGACCCCTCATCCGCTACCGCTCCGCCATGTTCCATCTGTGAAAGGAAAAGGTTAACACAAAAACTTAAACTTTATGGGAGGGAGGGTGGGTAAATCCTCTCAGCGAGTGCCCACCCCCAAACTTCCAGCCCTTTTTAAGCCCTAACTACTCCCCTCCTTCCCAACTAAACCCTCCGCTATTCCTACACTAACCTCCCCACTGTCCTAGCTTTAACCCCTGCCTGTCTGGTGTGATCCTTGGGGCACCTGCCTGCCGTTTATGGCCCTGCGGCCCAATGGGGTCCTTGGTTCTTTTGAAATTAGTTACTCTTGGGCTAAACCATAGTGATTGCAGGGGAGTCATATTTCATCTGTTGCAAACAGTATTAGAGTTGAGAGGTGATGTTTCCTATCCCAAGTCTAAATAACAGTGTGATAGTAAAGCTGGTCAGTATCTGTGTGCAGTAAGCAATTCAAATATATATCCCTGCATGCAAAGAATACAATTAACTTGACTCCCCCTGCAATCAACATGGTTTAGCCCAGGAGTAACTCATTTCAAGCACTTAGTTGAGTCTGGATCCAGCCCATGTTTATTTTTTTCATGTTAGTTGAGCTAGCGGGTGTGCATATGGGGGATATGGTTTGCCGGTACAATGGTCTGTTTTCGGCAGCTGAATGAAGACTGCTGGCAATTGCTTGCAGTCTCCAATTGAGAAAGCGACAGCGATTTGACTCCAGCAGTAGTGAAGCGTGATCTGCCGACAGGTAAGTGATTTTACCTAATCCTAACCTTTCTCTCTTTCAGCCTATCCCTAACCTACCACCAGGGCCGCCGCCAGATATTTTATAGCCTGGGGCACAGGGCACATCCTCCTTGCCCCCCCCCCCTACGTGACGTCACATAGGGGACGGGGTGCCGCAGAACTACATTATCACCGAGCCGATGCACAAGGGAAAGATTTCCCTGTCAGTTGGCCCACTAGTATACAGCTCTAAGCAGCAAGTATCGACGAGATACCTGTTGCTGTAGAGCCATTGTAAGTATCCACAGTCCCTGCGTTCCACAGAGAGAGGAAAATGCCCACATTACTTAGTTCTGGATCATGTCCAATGTGTAACCACACAAATTGACATCAATTCCAATGCGCTTGAATCAGAAAACTTCTAGTTGTAAAATCTCTATCTGTTTGAGTGGGAGCAGTTAACATTTAAAAGCACAGATATTGGGGCAGATCGTGAACTACGCATTTCCGCGAATTTACGTGTGGCGGACACGTAAATTCGCAGATTTGTATGCACTGCGCATGCGCACCGCAAAAAATACGCACATTCACGTAGCGTATTTTTAAATGTATGGATAATTCACGTATTGCTAACGTAAATACTTACGTGTGGGCGTGCCAAATTTACGTTAGTGAACAATACGTGCATTTTACGTGAAGTAGGCAGGGGGTGGTATTTAAAGTGTACAGTATGGGCGTGCTAAGCTGCGTACGTTCGCGTAGTCTGTACGCCCGTTAGCGGACGTATTCTGTTACGTTTGGAAAAGTTAAGGTAGGGTTTGGGTCGCGTAATTTGACAAAATACGTCCGTGCAAGGGGTGTGCCGTGGGGAGTGTATTGACCTTACGTGTACGAAAATACGCACCGCTAAAATACGTACGCACACACGTAGTTCAGGATCTACCCCATTGTGATGACTCAACGCTTACCAAGGCCGTGCCAAGGGGGGTGCCGAGGTCGCATGCACCATAAAAAAAGAGATGGTGGCAGGCAAGATAAATGTTATGTACAAAGGCTGGCTCAGGTCAGGGCTGTGGACAATCCTCACACATTTTTGGTTAAACAGACATATGTGGATGTTATCTTTTCAAACGTTCGGCATACTTCATCCATTCACTTTCGCAAATACCGATATCCCTCCTCCACACCTCCGCCGCTGCTATCGCCGGACCAGGGACAGGTGAGTAAACTATCTGTGTGGGGTAGGGAGGGTTAGGGTCAGGGAGCAGGGGAGGGAGGGTTAGGGTCAGGCTGTGGGAGATGGTGGGTTAGGGTCAGGCTGCCAGGAAAGGAGGGTTAGGGTCAGGCTGCCAGGAAAGGAGGGTTAGGGTAGTGAGAGGGGAGGTTAAGGGTTAGAATTATGGAAAGGAGGACTATTTTTGTTTACCACGTCGGAGCACAGAGCTTTCGGTGCTCCATGGATCGATTGCTATGCCTTATCGAGGCATATGCAATCGAAATCCCAGCCACTTCGCAACTGGCTGGGAGGAAACTGCCGATTCGAAAATTGGCCCTTCAGACCGGAGCCCCACACCCGGAAGGAAGGAAGGAAGGAAGGAAAGAAAGAAAGAAGAAAGACACCTGATCATGGGTGTTAGCACTGCAGTTTAGCAGTATTGGAGTGTGCTCATAACCCTGTGTCCCTGATCTACCTGTGTACAATTCCATGTGCTGAGAGCTAGTGTAAAGGGATTTTGCACTATTTTTATGGGAATGTGGGTATTTCTTTGTGAATGGAGGAAGATCTCCAGCCACACAGCAGACAAGATTGAATCAGTGTAATAAAATAAATGCTAAGCCACAATACACTGCAGTATATTTTATGTTACACATTTTTTGGGGGACTGTCATTGGACCAGATCCAGATCTAAGTACACTCAGCACTTGCATGTCTCTGCAGCGAAAGGCTGACTTACCATCCTATATGTAGCAATCCCCATGCACTCTCCTCACAGGTACAGAGCTTCTGTGCCCTGAACACTACCTTAACAAAAGCACACGCCCCTGTGCGCAAAGTACGGCACACATGGCTGGTCGTCATGCCGCACTGTTGGAGTGGGTAACTTTGCGTAATTCAGAATTATTTTTATTTTGCGATTAGTAACTGCTATGTTCACATATGCACAGAATGCACAACCTCAGTACTACCTTGCATTCTGAATGTGTAAGTGTCCAGTCACGTGCTATTCTGGATCCGGTCCGTTGCGACACATACCAGCATTTTTACAACGCTGATAATATGGGTCCGGATTCACAGTTACGTAGTTTACGTCTTACGTACGTTGTTTTAAGAATTGAGCTACTACACATGCGTGATAGTTTATTTCCGCTATCTACGTACCATTTCTGTACGTAGCTTGTGTAAGCGCAGTCTTTAGATCTATGTACAGAAATAATACGTAGATAGCGTATATAAGCTACTACGCATGTGTAGTAGCTCAGTTCACAGTAACAACGTACGTAAGATGAAAACTACGTATCTGTGAATCCCGACCATGGCCAGGAAGATCTCATTGGTCTGAATTAATTACAGGTAACCTTCATTAAGAAAAAGAAAAACACGTCAGAAAGAGGGTTAATAAAAACAAGACACTATCAACCTCCCATATTACAGTCACATTCTGCTCACACACTGAGTATGCAGCAATCTCACATTGGCAATGCAATCCGCAGGCTTCCCCGCTGCATTACTGGATAACATGGGCCGCAGGTGAATGGGGTCATAAAGTTACCCATCATGTCGCATTTAGAAAGCTTTGCAAAGATTGGAAGTGTGCAGAAGGAGAGTGGGAGAAGGAAGGGAAAGAAGAGTGTTTCATTGTAGTCCTGTATACTGTTGTTATTTATTGTTAATAATTATAAATGTGGTTAGATGAAATTCCATATTTGCAATCTTCATAGTAATAATACACTAACAATGTATTGAAAAAGCCTGCTCAGCATAGCTTACCCTCCTGTGTATATGAGCATGAATAAACACAATGGTGCTGATCCAGAGCAGGGAGTAAGAACATATTTAAAATGTAGCTCAACTCTAAATTAGAATTAGAGTTTGTTCATCTGTTCAGATTTTCAGTGCATTAAGCAATATCAGTTAGTTCTTTACCATATAAAAAATAAAACATACTTTGCACTCCTCATATTGGACCTGTTTCACACTTTAAGAATGAATTCAAGCACGTTCCTAAATATACGCCTGGACCAGATCCATAAGAGCGATTCACAGATAGTAAAAGATCAACCTAACCACACCCCCAGCTTCAGGACTGATAAGTACATGCTGTTTTCTAGGTGTGTAGATATAGATGTGGATATTTTTCTTTACTGTGACTCACATGTAGATCGTTAGGTTCTTAAAGTTAATGAACAATCACTGATCCGTCCCTAAACGCAATTGTTTAAAAGCACAAAATCTATTTGTATTAATGTCTAAACTATTATACAAGTATAATATATTTAAATATCAAATTTGAACTTGACCCATTGTTTGTTTAACCCTTAATGTGCCGTGCAACTATGTTTGTTCTTCCACTTTAATGTTTGTAAATAAGTTTGTTTACAATATTTGCGGTTGTTTTTACTTAGTTTTTTTGGCCAATTGTATTTTATTTTTACAAATTTTTTTTTTTTTTACCAATAAAAGTCCTTTGCTTATAAAATCTATTTGTTTACATTTTTTTTCCAATAAAATGTTAAAAATAATATTAATATAATGTAAGCAAACATGTTTTATAATATGTACGGGCCGTATTCAGAGATCCGTTATCACGGCAAGTTTTGTGCGTATTTTTATGTACGTTTCAATTGTGCATGCGTAGTAAATTTTTTTACGTAATATATATAGACTATACGCACGTGCCTCACGGACTTGTGAATCGCACTTCAATACATACATCCGGATATGCGACGCAAAAATACGCACGTGAACATTTTCAATAAAAAATATGGCCTAGCATCATTAAACATTATAAACATTAAGGAAAGATGCATTAGATAGCTAAGAACCATGCGGATATCAACTTAAGAATGGTAGGGGGCATTCTTATCTTTGTCCATGCGTATGTTAGTTTCCACAAGGACTTCTTAATTGTGAATCATTCCTAAGTCTTGAGGAACGCACATACTGTACATTAATAGCCCGAGTGCTGCTCATTTGCATTACGAGGCCTGCCCCTTTAGCCACGCATGCGGAAGTCATTCCGTTCCGAAGCATAAATCATTCCTAAGTAGCCGTTCTTATATGTGAATCATTACTGATTGTTATCTGATGATTCTTATATGTGAATCATTTAGCCATGGTTTCCGTGTGTAGTTTTGAGTTCTGGGCATGCTCAGTTTAACTGTTCTTAAAAGTACGTACACACGGAGATTCTGTACTTTCTTAGATGTGAATCAGGTTCATTGTAACATGGTTTTACATGTGCAGATTTGCGCCTTCCTCTGACTATCCAGGGGGCCCCCAAAATTCAGCCAATTCCCCCGGTACCCCAGGAGAGCAGGCAAATCTACCGCAAGTCCCGTCTCCTGGCTGTTATTACAGAAATTCCTGGTGTTATGAGGTATTGCGCAGGACTTGAGAAATTTTCAATAATAAACTCCACCCACCCTCAGGAACACTATGAAAAGCAGTTATGATTGACAGGGGATGAAGCTTCAGGAACCAATTGGCTTAAATCGTCTCATTAAGCCCCATTCCCATAACAGCATATTTTTCTTCCTTCTGAGATCTCCAGGAGGGAAGAAATGCAAAGTAGGCAACCCAAAGTTACTCCCAATCCTGAATCAGCCACAGTGAGTCCAATGCCCACAAGCTTTATGCCAAATTTAGCACTAGTCATGGCACCCATGGCACAGAGAATATTATAACATAGGTAAACCCTCCGCTGTTGCTCACTATCTTCAATCAACTCTGGTGCAGATTACTCTGAATTTTTTATTTATAATAGGGCCACAGTTAATGGTTGCCCCCTCCCCAGCAACAACAGCCTTTTAATGGCCCTTTTCAGGGGCGGCACTACCATTGGTAAACAGGTGCAGCGGCACCGGGCCCATGCTGATTCAAGGGCTCATAGCCGCCATCACTGCACCGCCGAAGCTCTTCGCTGGTTACAAAGGATATTATCAGGACCAAAGCATATTTTTTGCACCTGGGCCCACAATTTACTAGTTCCGCCTCTGGCCCTTTTTATAGTCCTTCCAAACACTACACAATTAATAAAGACAAAAACAAACAAATTATGGCGTGATGTAACCTTGTCTGCAAAATCCTACCTTTCCCTAGGTAGAAAAGATCTGGCAGCAAATGTCCCACTTTGGGCTGGATCCAGACATTTATTTTCAATTCCGTGCGAGCAAAAAACAAATGCAAATGGCGGGTCTGCGTGTGCCCCCGATAGGCATGGATCTGGATCCTTGGATCTAGGCTTCTGTGCTGAAAAGCTTTTCAACAGTAGAGAGGCATGCATACAGCGTATATACATGGTGGTGATGGGGGTGGAGGTATGCTAATCATATAGTAAGTGCTTAAATGTTAAGGTAGACTCTTAGGGTCAGATTTACTAAGCTGCGTGAAAGGAAAAATGAAGATGTTGCCAGGGCCAGATTAACAATGAGGTAGATTGGACTGCAGCCCCAAGTCTACATCTGAAGATAGGTCCTTCAAGAAATCCAATTAATATGATGACCGGTCGTCCAGCCGACTGTGTGGCTTCTAACGGATGCATCCTGCCTATGTTTTTCCATGCACCTTGGTCACTCCTCTCCTTCTGAGCAGATCTGTGGTGTCATTAATATGTAAAATGGGCAATTTTAGAGCTGCTGTGGATGCTTTGCTGCAACAGTTCTTCACATCGCCCATTGTGGAGTACATATGTGCCTTGTGAACCTTCAGAAAGCTACGTAATGTTAGTAAACATATCTTCCTTGTGCCATACTGGTCACACTAACTCATGGTTGGTCATGCCCACTCCAATGGGCCCTTAAACTCCAGGCTCATGTGACCCTTAATCCAGCCCTGGATGTTGCCCATAGCAACCAATCATATTCTAGCTCTTACTTTCCTATTACATACCAGAAAATATCAGCTAGAATCTTATTGGTTGCTATGGGCAGTATCTCCACATTTCCTTTCCCACAGCTTAGTAAATCTGGCCCCTGGTATCTAAAGTGTCATGAGTGGTAGGGGAGTGGTCATGTGGTGACCCTGGGCATTAGGCCAGTGTGAGTAAGGGCACTATGCCCTTCTAGGTGGTAAAGACACTAGCTCCTTGTAGCAGAGGCATTAGGTCCTATAGTTAGCTGTTTCCTGTACGGTTACAGGGTATTAGAGTCTGTGTTAGATAAGGGCAGTAGGCCTTTGTTGTTAGGGTTGGGTGCTAGATCCCGAGTTGGTTAGAGGGTGCTAGACTCTGGTTAGGTTCAGGCGTCAGGCCTGTCTGTTAAGTTGGGCATTAGGTCTATGGAGGGCGGTAGACCCTGTGATGTCTATAGGGAGTGCTAGTCTCCTTGTTAGAGTAGGAGCAGTTTAGAGAGGAGGTGAGCACTAGGCCCTGCTTAGGTAATCTGCTAGAAGGTCAAGAGGTGGGAGGATGGAGGCGACACCACAGAGGTAAGTGATCTTTTGTAGGTGTGGTGGCAGGAGGTAGAATTGCCTGTCAAGTTGACCAGAAGCCCCCGGTAAGTATTAGTCTCTGTCTTTCTGTCAGTGTGCATGCCCCCCCCCCCCCACTACTGGTCGGANGCGGCGCTGCCCCCCCCCCCCCCCCTCATTCCACGGGGATGGAAATGGAACCAGAAGGCGTGGGAAAGGTTCCGTCCCACTCGCCAGTTATTGGTGAAAAGAGGTGTCTGAAGCCTTGGCCAGTGATGACGAATACTATCACATATGTATATCTATTTGCAAATGGTAGCTTGATATATTTACAAACAAATCTTAAAGCTTATTTTTGAAAGAATATTCAATGTTTGAGTTTCAATACTGAAAAGCAGATAAGATCCATCATTCTCCATGAGAAATGATGTATTCTTTTAGTCCAAGCATGTCTTTTATAATACATGAGTTAAACCATAAAAATTGTTATTGAACATATCTGTTCATGAAAAGCAGATTATATAATACTTTTTAAATGACATTTTCTTTTGGAAACTATCCCTACTATCTATTCATAAATGTAATACAATACAACATTTGCATCTGAGGACTTAAATCACACACAAGCTTAAATGTGTGTAAGGGTTCACACAATGGGCCAGTTTTACTAAGCTGCGGGTTTGGAAAACTGGACATGTTGCCTATAGCAGCCAATCAGATTCTAGCTGAAATTTTCTAGTATGTAATAGGAAAGTGAGAGCTAGAATCTGATTGGTTGCTATGCAAAACTCCAAATCTTTCAGCATGACTGCGATGAAGATGAAGCAGCATTAAACCCATGTTGCCTCTTATTTTAAGAACTTGTTTTAGATTAATACGTTTTATATATGTATATTATTTTGAGATACAACAAATTTAGTATAATGAACAGTTACTTTTAATCCTGGATTTCAGAGAGCTTTATAGACCCCTCAACCTCACATAGGACTATATCACTGTAATACTTATTCAAAGGAAAATGCTTTAACCTTGGATTGGGCTTGTAATACCAGTTGAAGACTGCATGCTACATCAGGTAAAAGTGTACTGAAGTCTCTGGACTTTATCTAGAACTAGACGCTATCAAGACTGGAACATATAGCCAGTGGCTTAGCCTATCACTGTGTGCCTTCTCAATGAAGAAATGTGCACTCAGTTAAGATCTCAACATTGCAACTTCTTTGTGTTCAGATGGGAATTTTGGACCGTATTCACACTTAAGTAAGTGTAGAATCTACGGGCCTGATCCAGAGGTACGATGTAGCGCTGAACGTACTAACGCTCAGCGTTACATCGCTGACTCCTCCTGGCACTCCCCCTGTGCGGGCGTATGGCCCCTTCCTTAAGCCGGCTGAAGGCTACCCTAACTTCAGCCGGCGTAAGGAAGGGGACATTTGCTCGCACAGGAGCGTATGGCCGCTTAGCCCGCCAGCCGGCGTAAGGAAGGGTCCATACTCTCGCACAGGAGCGTATGGCCGCTTAGCCCGCCCTCCTACCCTCATTTAACTACCTCCCCCCACCCACCTACACTAACCTGAACGTAGGGACGCTAGTGGACGTCCCCTCCAGCGTCTTTACGGCGCTGCTACGGACGCCCGATTCAGGATCGGGTGTTGCCGTAGCAACGCCGGGCAACATCTGCCCGGCGCATGCGCAGATCGGCTGCAAAGCCGATCTTACGCCCGTCGTCCGAGCGACGGCGGGCGTTACTCTGGATCAGGCCCTACGTGTGTATTTTTACAATCAGTTAAACTGCGCATGCCCAGAACCCAAATATATGCACGGAAACCTGATTCACATACATGGATGTCAGACTTAGTACTGATGCACGCATCGGCAGGTAACGAGTTCCGCATGCATGGCTAGAGGGGCAAGACTCTTAATGCAAATGAGCAGCACACGGGCTACTAATGTACAGTATGGGCGTGCCAACAGAGTTAGGACTGAGTCACAGGTAGAAGTGCCTTGCGGAAACTAACATTAGCACGGGAAAATTTAAGATAGCCCTCGACCACTCGTAAGTTGAAGAACCGTATTGTTTGCTGTGAGGCCATGCGTCTTCTCTTACTTATTTCAGGCCACACCTGCTGCTGTTTATAATCCATGGATGTGTATTTATAAATTAAACAAATAAAGGCTCATTTATTAAATCTTATGCTGATTTCACATTTTGTGCTACACTTTAACCATGTAAAGTTGCCATTATTTGTGTATAGTTTGAGAAGGTTTATTTTGCACTTTTATTATCTTAAAATTTTAATAAACACAATTACTTTTACTTATATTTAACTGTATTGGTTGTTTGTTTTGCTTTTATATGAAATGATTATTTTGTAAATGCTTTATGAAAGTCTCTATATGTAGTGGATCATTGTTTTTATAATTTCATGCAGTATCTGTTTATGTTTTTTTGTAAGTATGTCATGATTATTTTTATTTCTAGTTGTATTTTTAATGGTTAATTTTGTTTATGTTGCTATGTTAATGAGAGTACTTTCTGGTTTTAGAAATAAACATTTTCCAGAGGCGAATCAGTGCGTTTAGTTACGTATCTTTGAATCATAAGCAATTTTAAACACCTTAACGCACGAAATATACGCAGGAAAAACTTACGTCCTTACGAAGCACTCCCGACACAGGGGGAGTGGTTAAATGAGTTTTTTCTATTCCCTGAATCGGTATTGCGGATTTTTCACAATCGTATATTTAGGTAAGTTCGCAATTTTACTCTTAGCTGTGAATCAGGTCCTTTGCAGCTAGATGGGGTTGAGGGACATAGGACCAGATCCAGAATAATGCTTGTGAGCGAATTTACGCGTGGCGGAGATGTAAAATCGCCTTTTGGTAAATACTGCGCATGCACAGCATAGAAAATACGCTCAGTAACGTAGTGTAATTGTGAATGTATGGGCCATTCACGTATGTGTCACGTAAATACTTACGTGTGGGCATGCCAATTTTACGTGAGTCCAAAATACGTCTGAAATACGTTAAGTAGGTGGGGGTTTGTATTTAAAGTGTACAGTATGGGTGTGCTTAGCTGCGTAAATACGTGTTGCCAATACGTACGTGTGCGGATCACTGCGGTTACGTTGGCAAAAGTTAAGATAGGGTTTGAAAAGCGTATCTTTGCAAAATACGTACATTCAAGGGGTGTGCCTAGGGGAGTGTATAGAAGGTACGCACACGAAAATACGCTACGTGAGTAAACATATGGCAAACGTAGTTCTGGAACTGCGTACAGTTTATGGCTAAATCTAGGAAGCTGCTGACGGTCTGACCATTGCATTAGGATTTTAACTTTTTTACTTATTTTCAAGCTTATTTTATTAATGACTATTGGTACTTTTGCAACAATGACGGGTCAGGTTTGATTGCTTGTATGATGGGGAAGGGATGAAAAGCGTACAATATAGGCATGCTTGGTGCATGCTGCCCTATCCACATTTTCGGTCCGACATCATTTTAAGTGAGGAAGGATCGGAAATGTTTAGGTAAGGGTCAGCCAATAAAACTCTGTGCCAGAGAGGGGAGTGGCATCTTTATCGCTTGCTTGCAAAGCCGGATACAGTGGGGACGCAGTATCAGATCTCTGTTCTAACTGCACAAAAGAGGGAAATCTGCACCTAGATAAACCATGTTACAATGGAAAATGTGCAATGCAATTTTGAATGGTTCTGCTTATTGCATATAAATAATAAATAATGTCTTTGAAATGTAATTTAGAGATTAACTACAAAACATAAACTCTCAACTCATTCTGCTCATTTCAAGTCTGTTTCCCCTGCAGTGAGAGGTGCAGAAAAAATATTTATTAATGTAGAGGTCTCGGCTCTCTCCCTCCTTCTACCATTTATTTATATCCACCTGTTCCACTAAGCTGATTTTGAAAAAATCAAGAGAACAAATATGCATGAGGGTCAACTAAATTTACCTATTATCTGCACTTGGCTGTGGAGGCTATATAGCAGGAAGGCATATAGAATAAATGTCTCAAGAGGCATATGTGAATCTCCTTCTACCTTTCCATTTTTCTATTCTACCTTTGTACTATTCTGTTGCAATTGCTTTCACTTTATTAATATAGAATTGCAAGGTGCATTATCCTGACTATTTCCTACCCTCAGATGAGGAGAGGGGAGTAATGGGAAAGTGCATTTCACTTGTCTGTCATTCTTAAGCTTTACATGATACCCCCACCAGTGGCATAACTAGGTTTACTGCAGGTTACAGCTGCCATGGGGCCATGTAGAGAGGGGAGCTGTCCATTACCTGTCCACTGCTGACAGAGGGATGTATGGGTCCCATGGCTGACAGATGACAATGCTAAGCTGTCAGCTGTTGGCAATGTATTTCTAAATAACACTCAGCACTCGTAAACTGAGTGTTGTAAGCTATCTAAACTGCTATCTTCTGACAGCTGTCTACACATGCATAGAGCGATCCATGGCTGGTGACCCCACAGCTAAATTGCCAATCTGTGGGGGTGAAGCGTTGTACGAGTCCCTCAAACAATCCAGACTTGCACCTGCCGTCTTGCTATGGGGTCCGTGTCGGCCTACGTCCGCTACTTTCCCTCATGTTAAACAAAGCATGATACCCTACAGAACTTTGACATTTTGCAGATGTTTCAAGGAAGTTATTGGTCTCCTGATTTTACCCAGCTACAGTATATTAAGTCACACTGATAACAAAATAATTTGTAAACAGCAAATAATGTGTACAACCAATGTTACTTTAGAGGGTACCAGAAGGAAACATGCATATGCCACAGATAATATAGTAAATGTTGGAAGCTATAGAACAAATGAACATACATTTTGAATTTGAAAGCTTTATTTGTCATTCCCAACAATTCATTTTCTAGTTCATTCATCTCTTCTTTCATGTGTCCCATATATTTTGGTGTAATCCTGGCACAGAGTGGCTTTCTGTGCACATCCGCCTTGGCAAAATGACAACCCCATTACAGCCACTGGATTTTCTGCAGAGATAAATCTGGTGCAATTTCATTGCAGTTTTGATTTGATACGCACAAAGCGAGCTCTCGGAGCCTCATGTCACCTTAACTGGTCACAGCCCATTCTCTTTCTCCTGTTTGTTCATTCCACCATGACTGATTTCCCTGTCACTGTCCCCTCTCTGTCACCTGAGCCCAGCGCATTTTAGATATTTTCTGTGCCCCTTTGTTTAACCTCCTGCTGTGCGCAGAATTCAGAGGAAACATGACAAGAAGGGGAATAACAAACAAATAGAAAAGAAAAAGTGAAACGCAAAACAAGAGAACTAGTCACAAGGGACGGGGGATAAAACTCAGTTGCAAACAGAGCTGAGCATGCTTCTATTTCTTATCCCTGAGAGGAAAAGGTCATGAGTAGGAGTGGATGAGATGCATAGAGAAAGGTTGGGGGAATAAGTTAAAAACAGAGTTCTAATTAAGA
This sequence comes from Limnodynastes dumerilii, assembly GCA_011038615.1. Classification (NCBI taxonomy): domain Eukaryota; kingdom Metazoa; phylum Chordata; class Amphibia; order Anura; family Limnodynastidae; genus Limnodynastes; species Limnodynastes dumerilii. Next base: position 396,066 of record WWET01000654.1, on the reverse strand, counting down.
CATTAAAACTCTCTTGAGTCTGTAAACTTAGACCTTTTAATCTCAATGGCTAAAAACTAGATTTTCTGTTGTTAAATCTTTTATATATAAGCACATTGCTGAATCACAAAAAAAGCTTTAGGATAATAATAAGGCAGACAAAGGAAAATAAGGGAGAGAAAAACAAATCTACATGTCTAGTGCTCAGATTGAAAAGTATCTTATAAATCCTCTCGATCTGTGCTCGCTGCATGTTGTAAAAATAAATGAAATCTATTTTTGCTTTAATAGTAGAGAGCAGGATTTAGAAAGCAAAACAAAAACACTTTGGACCTGATCCAGGGTTCTTGCTTACACTTTTTTAGGTGTGGGAGAAACGGAGGGTTAAATATTTTAAACCGAGTTAATTTAAACTCCCTGGACTGGATCCAGACTTATGTAAGTGCTTGAAATTAGTTACTCCTGGGCTAAACCATGTTGATTGCAGGGGAGTCATATTTCATCTGTTGCAAACAGTATTAGAGGTGACATTTCCTATTCCAAGTATAAATAACAGTGTGATAGTAAAGCTGGTCAGTATCTGTGTGCAGTAAGAAATTCAAAGATATATCCCTGCACGCAAAGAATACAATTACCTTGACTCCCCCTGAAATCAACATGGTTTTGGCCAGGAGTAACTAATTTCAAGCACTTACTTAAGTCTGGATCAAGACAAGTGTTGTTATAATGTGTCTATGTTGAATGTCTGTGTTTCAAGTTCCGCCTGGACGCATATTCTCTATTTTGATATGTATTTCTTAAATCTTTCTGAGACTTCTATGTAACCACTCAGATCTTTATATTTCTTCTGAATGTATTCAACAAAAACACTAACAAAAATGTGAACAATATATTTAAAAATATAAGAAACAACAATACAAAATATATCTCCCCCCCCCCCCCCCCCCCCAAACCTTTTGCCTTGTTTAGAACATTGTTTTATTGACATGGCGGAAAGCAGGTTGAAGTTACAATGTGTAACGGCTTTCTCGGCGATTGATTTTGGTAAGGCCTGAGGCTGAGACATGTCTATGCTGGCAGTCTCACCTAGCCCCTAGAGGAGGTGTTGTGCCAAAGGCAGAAGGAGTGGATCTGGTTTGTAGTTGGTTCATTGTTGGATTTTTGATGCTTCGCAGTTTGTTTTAAAAAACGTATTATTGTATTTGTTTCCACTACCTGCTTTCTTTAACATTCATTTCTAATGAATACTTTAGGAATCGCTTAGTAATTAAATAGAGTTAACATAAACAATTAATTATAGCTAAATTAATGAATTAACAAATTCACACATACATGTCTCCTTGTTTTCTTTATTAGTGAAGTATAAATAGAAGTAGCTGGCATGACTGGGTAACACTCATCAAACATGGGAAGTTTAGCGCACTGCACATGTGCACAAAAAGAGAGAGAGCACGAAGAAGCGGACACAATTGGTTGATCCGCCGGTGTTGTGCCTGAGACGTGCATCTGTGTGCTCTGAACTACTTTAAAAGGGCGTAGAATGAAAGAGTGGGAGTTTTAGTGCAGCTGTGAGCGTAACAGCTGCCATGTTTCCCTGCACATCCTTCTGAGATCCTGCACCAGTTCAGGGCTGCTGTATCTGGATGCCGGAGGAGATTTATTAAAGCCCCTTTACATGGTTACAAAACAGCCGTACAGACCTAACGATGATTACACTTTCTAATTAAAGAATAAAATATGTTTTAAAATACACTGTGTACATTATACTTAATTTTTATGATCATATAGCAGTGCAGTCCACATATTTTGTTTTGGCATTTTTAATCTATATTTAAATTTCTAGAGGTTTTCTTTGCTTAAATAAAATAAAAAAGTAATTAGTTTTAATTATAATTAAAATCTTTATTGGAAATTACAACACATAATTGAAACCAATTTAAATTAATAATAATAAAAAACTTTAAAACATGCAAACCTGTATAAACTGCTGAATTGCACCTCAGTCTTTATGCCTAAGCACATTCGTTAGCATGATTCAAATGCATGCTCATTTGCAGTACTGACTATCCAGAGCTTTTGCTGAGGGAACTCTGGAGAGGTTGCATGCATTTTAAAAGCACCCAATTAACCTACTAGTATGTTTTTGGCATGTGGGAGGAAACCAGATAACCCCGAGGAAACCCACACTAGAACAGACACTGGAAAATATAAACACCACACAGATAAGGCCCAATCTGCAAACAGTTGCAGTACCCGCAACAAAGGCTCCTTTCAGAAATAGAGACAGCAGAAAGTTATTTTTCGTCTGTCTCTATTTCGGATAGGGGCCCGCTTTATAGTTTTTTTTTATGAGTGGGTGAGTGTACAAATCGGCATACTTACACGGTAATTTTCACAGAGACCCGCGGGAGTAACCTCCCAAGGGACTGTTAGTGTTAGGAATGAGGGGGGGGGTTAGAGTTAGGCTCTTAGAAAGGGAGGGTTAGGGCTATAGATGGGAGGTTTAGGGTTAGAATTAGGAAAATGGTGGGTTAGTTTTTAGCCTTACCTTTCAGAGCAGCGCGTTCGGTGCTCCATGGATCAATTGCTATGCCTCATCGAGGCATGAACAATCAATATCCCAGCCAGTTCGAAACTGGCTATCGAAATAAGGTCTTTTTTAGCAGGGACCCACACCCGTCCACAAATGTATGACCTCACCTAATCACTTGGCAACCATGCTGCCAGCACCTCAAAACAGTCCTCTGCACCTCAATATCCATATACAGTGGTTTAATAGTCTAAATCTAAATGTTTCTAACACACCAGTTTGGTGTTGTGTGTTTCTTGCTCTGGGTTTAAAGATTTGGCTTCTTCAAAGATAAAACTTGGGACATGCAGTGTAGGATCAAGGTGTGTGTGGTAAGTGTGTGGTGACAATTTTTACCGAATACAGACGTTAATCTTCTTTGAGAGGCCAGTGGCAGATAATCACATCTTTCGGAATTCCCGATTGATTATCGTTTCTCGGGTAAGATATCGCACTGTGTGTGGCTATTTCAGATAATCATTTAATATTGTCATAGATGTTTTCTGCTTATGGGCGTAACTATGTAAACCTGAAATCTCGGAAATGCAGCTTCCTGTGTATTGTACCGGATACACATTCGTCTGACCTCATGTGGACATGAACAGACTTTGGATGCTTCTATGAATTTTCTCACGTTTTCACGTTATGGCAACTGTGTCTGAACTTGAAGCACAGACAATGGATGTATTCAGCTGACATCCTTTGACAGCGATGGACACGAACAGACTTTGAATATTTCTATGAATTTTCTCCTGTTCTCCTGTTCTGGACGGCCGCCCCACCCTCAATCACCCTCTGCACTGCCTTTTATTTAAATCACAAGCCCATATCCGAGCAGAAATTTAGATTATCGCATAGTGTGTGCACAAAAACAATATTTTCACGTTCCAAAAATGGTTTATTTTTATTTATTCATTTTTTTTCTGGACGATAATCGCATAGTCTGTGGAGCCAATATTGGAACTTTTATCGGGCAGAAAAATTGAGAGCAATGTTGGAAATATCACGCTGTGATGATAATCTCTCTAGTGTGTTGCCAGCTTTAAACATTATATTTTTCTTTAATCAGGATAACAGTCAATCACATGAAAAAGATGAACTGCTAGACAATAAAAATGACTACTTTTAGCTATGTGCTACGTTACACCCTGTCTTTTCTGTAATATTCTCTTTTGTCTCTTTGTAATTGATTTTCACAGTTATGTTGATCAAAATTGTTATATATGTTTTGCTAGAAATATTTAGACAGTCAAATCTTTCTTTTCTAGAAAATGTATCCATCTATTGGACTCAAGTGAAGACTATTCAAGTAAAATCCCTAATTTTTTGATTGAAAGATGAAGAAGTAAACAAAAAAACAAAAATATATTGTGCATCCACTTTGTGTGTGTGTGACACACCAACACCCACGACACTCCCCTCTCACGACTGTACAATCGTACACTTACAACACTATAGACCACTCTGATCTTTACATGTGTACTTACGTGCGTATATGTCTTCCGTCAGTGCGATTCTTTATAACCGCGCCCTCAAGCGTTCATTTAAACGCCACCCAGCCCCCACCTACTATCATGTTAATTTTCAAATACTTATTTCTTCCCCGCCCATCTGCACGTATGTCCCCAAGTGCGATTCACATGTCTGTCCCTAAATCACTTACGTGCGTATATTCTACGTGAGTTACGTAAATAATGTTACTATACATACGCAGCTAAACCGTACCAAAAAATACGCACGCAACTCCACGTGAAAACAGATCTGTGAATACGGTCCATACATGTGAATATTCCCCTCCCCCCAGGTTAGCTCAGTGTACAATTTACAAACATTCATAACATAGGACTGGATTCACATACAATAAGAACAGCAGAGTCCTGTACACTACATGGAAGTCTGCTGAATATTGATACTGTGCATGTGCAGTACCATATTCCCGCATTGGAACACAGCCACATGCCAACCCCCCATGCGTGCAAGATGCACATGGTGGGTGTACACAGGTATTTAAATTGTACAGTAAAGGCTTGACTAAGCCCTTACATACAATCCAGTATTCTGCATGCTTGGAGGTGCATATGGAATACTTAAGTTAGGCACCTGTTGGTGGACCCATCATCCGGGGGGGTGCCCTGCTCTTCTGCATGTGGGGCTGTGGGTCACAAATTCCTGTTAAACTCTGCCTAAACTGCAAAATGTAAATGCTCCCCTGTTCTCTCTTCAAAGTTTAGGCAAGTGGAGGGGATGCGCTGCCTTGACGGATGGATATCCGGATATAAGTTTCATACACCTGGAAATCCGTGCTGTAACATCTGGCGTGCTCATGTGCGCTGCGCAAAAATCAGCCAAGTTCCGAAAGCAACTTGCGAAAAAATTTGGCTGACGTCTTAACTCCGAATCCGGTCCAGGGAAGAGAAATTTACAATTATTATTATCCCAAAGAGTTGTTGATCACTTTAAGTCATGTCCTTATGTCTTGGCATAGCTATATAAGTTGATTTTAGCACAAGGCCTTTATTAATACCAAAATGAGTCCATATAAAAAAGAAACAGGAATGAATGTCTTAAGATATTTCTTTCATCGTCGGAACCAAAACTTTAGTCTCCAAGTTTTAAGCCTGTAAATAGACCCATCAGCTACAACACTAAAACTTCTGTCAGGTGAAGTGAATAACATTGATTTTCTTGTTACAATGCCACCTGTCAAGGGCTGAGCTATATTAGGCAGCAAGTAACCAGTCAGTTCTTGAAATGATGTGTTTGGATGCAGGAAATACAGGCAAGCATAAGGACTGGGATGGTGCTAGGATGTTAGGCACCAAACTAGGGGCTGCATGCAGACGCAAAGTGCGTACGTTTCAGGTGTCTGGAGATTTGAATTACAGTAGTGGTGGGTTTTATGGGTCATGTGCGGATTAGCGGTCATACGAACCACTGATTCACACAGGTGACTTAAGGCAACGTAAGCCAACTAAAGTCTGCACAAGAGAGGTTAGTGGTAGGTGATTTCACCCCCATCTTCTGTGCGGACTTTCATAGCAGTGCAGATTCGGCACTAGAAAGGAAGGGGAGAGGAGGGGGGGATTGCCTGGCATACAGAGAGTGTGACAGGCGCTGCAGCACAGCAATAGGTAAATACTAGAGATGTTCACTGACGCCTGTGTTTTGGTTTTGGTTTTGGTTTTGGATCTGTATTAACTTTGTGTTTTGGTTTTGGTTTTGGTTTTGCCAAAACCGCCCCCACGTGTTTTGGTTTTGGTTTTGGTTTTGGGTCTACCGCCCCCACGTGTTTT
>WWET01000654.1:338931-366092 GCA_011038615.1 Limnodynastes dumerilii | reverse complement strand
GATCATCCCTCATTTTCTGTACCCCACCTGGCGTGTCTACCCTGTTACATATATTTGTGTCATCTGCAAAAAGGCATTTTTTCCCCTCGATACCACAGGCAATATCACCTATAAAGATAATAAATAGCACTGGTCCAAGTACAGAATCCTGGGGTACTCCACTGGTTAAATTAGCAGGGGATTCAGTTTGCAGAGCGTGAGGCTGCGCAGTGCACGCAAGCCTGACATCCCCGCGTGATGCCCGCGCACTGTTGGGAACGGTAGGCTGGTGGAGACCGTCACCGTTTGTATAGATATAGATGGGGTTGGGAAGAAGAAGGGGGGCCCATCTGGGGAGGGGGGGCCCATCTGGGGGGTCTGCACACGGCCCCTTCATTTCTAAAAACGCCCCTGGGAGGAAGCCATAGATTACTGCGAGCGGATGTGGCTTAATTGCGTGATTTATGCAAATCGCACCATTAAGCCCCACCCCCTGTCAATCACTTGTGTGATCTCTGGTGTTAAAGGGGATGGGTTGGGCTTGATTACATCATCAAGTCTCGCCCATCCCTAGTAACTCTAGGGATTACACTTATGTTTGTTAGGGGGTAGAGGCTTGCGGGAAATTTGCCGGCTCTCCCTGGATATTTCGGTAGTCTCCGAGAGAGTCAGCAACCTGAACAATTGCAGAAACATATAACCAGTGCCAAGTAAACAGTGTTGAAGCTATTAAAAAGCAGCTCTACCAATGAGGAGAGCAGTTGCACAGAGACCCTCACAGCTGATTCAAAGTTCTTCGTTGGGGACTGGAATCTACTATAAAGACTACTATTCTGAATGAGAACCCAGCCAGTACCCAATGCAGTTCTAGCATGTGTAGGAAACATCCATTTCAAGTAGTGCATAATGCATATAATTTTACTTAAGTTTAGATTTCTACTCTCAGTTTTCTGAACACTGCACTTGTGTAGACAATTAACCGCTTTATTCATCTGAGCTCTGTTTGAAAACACTGAAACAAGGAATCCCTATATTGATATACTTTTATAACATTTTTGCTGAAAATTGAAATATTAATTGTTCCTCCTGTATAGATAAAAAGACTGAGTCATTTTAATTTTACTCCTCTGTAGTATTTGCTTATACAGAATCTCCTGTCATCAGTTTTTGTTGTATTTGGTACAAAATGAGCAAAACTAATTGCAAAGGAACAAAGAGATGTCTGGTCTTTGAACAATCTACAAGCTATGTACCATATTGAAGCTGTGTGTCCCTAATTATGTAGCACTGGGCACTTCATTCATATCAGGTTTGTGTATACAAATTTGTTATTGTGAAAAAGAGGTTATTATACCCAAATGAAGACTTCACAATGCAGTAAAATGCAGGACAGATGCTTTTATATCTTAGTTATCCCAATAGCTGAATTTGTTATTCCTTATGATATTTTATTAACACTTATCTACCCTCAAGAGAATGGTTATGTATGGTCCAAAATAACACTGCTCCTTTATTCCTTAGTAACTGTCCTCTTGTGGCTATGATGTGCATAACTGTTAATAATATATCATAAGAACAAAGAAAAAAAAAACAGCCCTGAATCCTGTGCCCTCTGCTCTCAAACAAATAAGAGACTTGGGGAACCCTAACTACCATTGGTGCAACAGGTGCAGCGGCACCGGCACCTATGCTGATACAAGGGCCCACAGCCGTCATCACCACGCCGCTGAAGCTCCCCACCAGGTTACTTGGGATATCATTAGGGCCAAAGCATATTTTTTGTATCTGGGCCCACAACTCGCTTATTCCGCCTCTGCCTCCTGCCCATGTACTGTTACATGTATGTGCTAAGCAGAACCCCTCTGTATTCTTTATTAATGATGAGAAGGGACTACAAGAGTAAAACAACCATTGCAGTGACAGAGTGGTACAACCCCCCCACCTTCTTTCTCTCACCTCCTGACCCCATTCCAACTACACCAACTCACCCACATAAGTATGCTACTGGGTGGTAGAATGCCTGGGAAGGTTCAGAATTTTCCCAGAATCCCCTTAGAACAACCTGATCTCCCATAACACAAATGCAGGAGCCTCAATACACGCTTTGCATATTTGGAAACAGAGACTCATTGCAAAGTTATGAAAGGTAGGGATCCAGATATGGCAGGTCTCAAGAATCCATGTCTTCCTTCCTGATGGGAGGAGGCAAATTTTTCACAAGATAATGAAAATGTGAACTTTATTAATGGTTATATAGTATGCAAAGTAATGCAATGTTGGGCTAGGTAACAGTCACACCCTGAGGATACGAGATAACCTATTGAGAGATTGATTTCCATTGTCATGGGTGTGACCATGAATGGCTTCAAAGACAGTCTGTTTAGTGTGGCCTTCCGTGAGCTTCTTTTGACACTTCTGGGAATCGATTGCAGTTTGGAAGAAGGTCGTGAATTCTGGGATGTTAGGCAAAAATGCCATGTCACTGCCTGCAAAGTGCACAAATATAAAACAGACCAATAGGGAAAGGACTGCTGGATCCTACTGTTTGGACACCCCGATCCCATCATGGTCAAGATCCACAACAACGTATGTCTCGCAACATATGTCCACCAGGTGGCGATCCTAGCTACTACACATGCGTAGTAACTAATTTACGTAATCTATGTATCGTTGCGTTACGCAGATTGCGTATATGCGGTCTTTAAGACCATGTGACTATGGCTAGGCAGTATCTCGCTAATAGCCCTAAGGCTCTCTCACATGAACAGTGTGCTGTTGACCAAATACCAGTTTCTATTTGTACTGAAATGCTGCTTTCAAGCCCTTGGTATTGATGCCTTGTTTTATATCACTCATTATTTTTATATTGGCACCAGCACTTCTGCTGCACTTAAAGGCAATTCTACAGAGTCAATCAGGGCTTTGGGGCAATGGAGGTCAAGAGCCTATAGAAAATATATTATCATTAATTACAATGATAATGGGCCTGATTCATAGATAAGTTAAAGATTTGATACACATGGGGGGGGAAACAATCCGGGTATAAAGGTATACACTGGAACTTGTTAGTTTAGAGAATTCAGGCTTCACTAATAGCCCCAGAAGAAAGGGTTATCTTAAACCCCTAAAATAATTTTTTAGATCTTTAAATAAATAAACAACAGTACGAGATAGTGAAAACAAAGAAAGAAATGTATATATAACAAAATTGAGTTAATGTAAGGCTGGGTACACACTTGGGCTTTTTCAAAAGATAATCTTTCCAATCACACAATCAAAAAACTGTTTCCGCAGATATCTCACCAGTGTGTACTGTCCAGAGGTGCTCACAAATCTTTTGAAACAGTCTGTGATCTTTTGATTTGATCTTTTGGAGCTCCTAATATGTCAGATCAATGATGAAAGATGTATTTTGCTTTTTGCAAGTGTATACTGTGTCTATTAGGAGATCATCGGACAGTACACACTGGTAAGATCTTTCTTCTGATTGTGTGATTGGAAAGATTATCTACTGAAAAGCAGTGTGTGAGACACAAATAAAAAACAAAACAAAAACAAAAAAAACGAATCTAAAATTCAATAAAGTGAAAATGGAAAATGATTTATCTCGCAAGGTTAAATTAACCCATTGAGTTTAACCCTCAATATTTTGAGGATTAATATTTTTCTTGATTATATATATATTTTTATTGATTTTGTATTTCTTCTACATTGCCATGAGAATTATCAGTTAGATCTTATGTTTTATTTAAGGTGATGCCTAATATGTTTTTGGAGGAGATGGCTTTGAAAAGAGTTCATATTAAGCAAAATGCAGCAGCTCTACACAGCAACTGGTTGGAAATCGTGTTCAGTGCATCTAAGACCCACGTCTGCAACACACTGGGATTATCAACACAGCACTCGGACATTCTAAAGCCCACAATGGTGGAGAGATTCATGCACCAGAATTGAACCAGGACTGATCTTTAGTTCCTTAGTGGGGATTAATCTAGGACAGATATTATTATTGATTTCCCGAAGCAGGTATATTGTCTGACTGTTTATCTTGACTTCAGAGCTACTGCATGTCTAGCATTTTTCTTTTTCATTATTGAAGATCATTTGATCAAATTTTCCTTTGCTGAAACTCTGATTTTTGTATTTTAGATTTCTGTGGTTTTTTTGTGTGCCTTAAATGAATATAATAAATTGCCTTTAATTAATTCCATCACTGTCATTGAATTACCACAATCGTGTGGTGTGAACCTAATTTGTTTTCTATACATTGTGTTTCTTTGACTATTCAGAGCTGTTGTTTTATTATTTATATATAAGTGCACTTCTTGGGACTCGGCTTGGATAATAAATCACAAACTTGTCTAACTTTCAAAGTTGACAATTTTTGATCTTATATAATCACTAGGGACCAGATTTTAACCTCCATCCGACACAACGCGATTTACACATGCAAAGTGCATAAGTTGGGTGTCTGGATGAAGGTGCGCAAGCACCTCTCAGATGTTCTGCAACGAATCTCGAGGCATACAGATCCTAATCTCCATCCAACACCCAATTCACTGAAAGTGGGAAGTCATGTGCCTGGAGAGAGATGTGCATGCGTCTGAGAGATGTTCTGCAATGAATCTTCAGACATATGTAAATGTATAGTTAAAAGATCCGTCCGTCAGGGCAGAGCACCCCTCTGCCTGCCTAAAGTCCATCAGGTGGGCAGGGGAGACCATATAAATTGTACAGTAGGGGTGGGTTTTCGTGGTTCCGTGTGGATCAGCTGATCCGCATGGGTGACTTAAGGCTGCCTTGTGGCAACGTATGTCATCTACAGCCCGCACAAGAGTAGGGAGTGACAGGAGTGTTCACTCACCTCTTCCGTGCAGACTGTCACGTCTGTATATGATACTAAGTGACGATGGTGTTGTGCAAAAAACATCCTTGTGATAGAAAGGGCCTATAAAAAAATGGCAAAATTCCTGTTGTCACGTGGGGGGGTTGATATGGGTTTTACTTGCAACATGAGCAGGTCCACTTGTACAGGGGTGACAGTGTGCACCTGGTGAACTATAGATACAGATATTCACAGAGCATTGGTTGGGGGCTTTGAATCAAGCATAGGGTGATGGGGATCAGCTTTAGCATGGCACAAAGTGGTTGACTTACCTTTAGAGCACAAGCAAAGACGATTAATATGATTGTACTTAACACCTTACCATTGGGTCCTAGTATGGCACCTCTTGGAATTGGTGTGAAAAAAATGGAAAGGGATGGTAATTTCTTATTTATTAAGACATTAAGACATCTGCTGCTATTGCCACCTATCTATTGCCATCAGCTCATAGTTAAAAATGTCAGATGGATGCCACAATGTGCCTGGACAGATGATGCACAAGTGAGTCCTTTGCTGTTTAAAAACAGTGTCACAGTCAGCAATGATCCTGCGTACTATTTAGCTCTGCTTCTGCATTATTAATACTAAATAGACCACATAGTACTAATGTACCCAATCATTCATAAAACAAGTGGGAGCAGGAGCAAAATAATTAGCAAATCTGTACTTCACAGAACCATGTTGAATTGCAGGTGAAATATGATTTAATATGTTCAAACTGACGTTTCTTAGATCAACTCTAAATTACAATTCCGCATTTCTGTGTTTTGTTTACATTTCTACCCCTGACATTGCACCATTGTTTGTCCTGGTGCAGAATTGCACCTATCTTTGTAGATGCCCTGAGCTCTGGATCATCCGCACAATGGCCCAGATCCAGACGCTTGACGAAGACGTAAAAATGCTATTTTGTTTGTACTGATCATACGACACGTAACCCTGAACGTACGTACCAGACTACTATCAACAGCGTAACTATGCCCGAAGGGTCGTGCCAGTCATTCGACACCCGTAATTACGCTTCGGAGGGAGGGGTAAGGCATTTAAAATCGCGCATAAATACTTTACGCGTTAAAACGGAAAGGGAACGTAGGTCTGGATCTACCCCAATAAACTGTACCGGCAGTTTCATAAATCTACTTTTACCAATTATTTAGTGAAGAAAGACTGTGTGTGGCGTTGATAAAGGTAAAGTAATCATTTTAAAAAAAAAGTAAAAATTGATTGTCTCGCTTTAATAGGCAATAAGGGAGCAATCAAATTATAATTCAGCAAAAACCCAATAAAATGTTTAACCCTTTCATGCCTCCACAGGTTAGACGTGCATTTTCCCGTGCAGAAATCAGCACGGCTCTTCCAGCCATCAGGAGTAATCTTGTGGAACAGAGAAGGGTATTATTACTGTTATTTCACAAGGACTATTGAATATTTGAAGAGTGGAATTAGAGGCATGCTTCATGCAAACATCCAGCCCCTCAATTACACTTAAGGCATTTTCTCTAAGCGCAAAAGAAATATCGAAAATAAATATGTCAGGGAAGATTAGAACCTTGTTAAAGAACACAAACATCGGAGGACGAAGTAGAATAAGCCAGGCTGTGGTTAGCCAGGAAAATTTCCTTTCTGCTAATATTTGATTTTATATGACTTCAATTTTTTTTCTTACAAGGGCATTTTTGATTAAGATGGTTATAATTCAGTCAGCAAAGTTTTAGAACATATAAAAAACAGGTGTAATGGTTAACAGTCTTGATTACATAACTAAGGGGTGGTATGACCTGTAGCTAGTGGGACTTATTGATAGGGTGGGATTTTTATATGATTGGATGTTGGGGAAGGGAACGTTAATTCTATTTCTGACAAGGATTCATTAGCGAGTAAAGTGAAGTTATTACAGAGTGGATCTGTATACACAGGACATAGTACGAAAGAAAGTAATAGGAAATATAAACAATATATAAGATAATTTGTTGCTTCTTGTTAGAGGGGCAATATATGGGTATAAAGGCAGGGAGGGAGAGGGGGTGTATGTGGGTTAAGGGAAAATAATCCTGTATGTGGATCTGACGCAGGAAGGGGCTGTAGTGGAAACTTATCTAGGGGGATTGGTTATGGTTACAAGACATATATTTAGGGCTGGTGTATACAAAGCATACAGATTGCGCTGGTGTATAAATAGTCTGAGGATTATAGTCCATTCGATTGTGGGTTAGTATAATGAAAAAAAAAAAGGATATACCTCTTAGTATATGGATTATATGGTGGGTTGTATGTCCATATCTATATTCAGTCCTTTGGGTTATATTTAGAGAAAATATCAATTTTAGTTTGGTTTTGTTGATATATTTAATAGTGTTTCCTCCCCTTCCGTTGGTCTTTATCCGCTCAATGGCTTGGAATTTGAGGGGATTTGGGATCTTTGCTGTGATGTAGGTTGAAATGTTGGGAAGCTGTGGGCCTCATAACCTCTTTTAATATTTCTGATGTGTTCTGAAACTCTGTTTTTTAATGATCTAATAGTGCGGCCTACATACTGTAATCCACATTGACATTCTAGTAAATAAATCACGTTATTTGTGTGATGTGCCAATGTTTCCTTAATCTGGTATTCCCTGTCTGTGGTGTTAGATTTAAAAAAAAAACTCAAGGGGTTTGGAACTTCTATGGGTTAGGGATTTACATCCCTGACAGTTTCCACAGTGATAGAATCCAGGTTTTTGTTCAAGACAGGTAATTGTTTTGTCCTTTTTGATTTGGTTCTTTACTAATTTAGGATATGCCAATGTCTATGTAGTATCTCTTTGATGTGTTTCGCACTACTGTTATATTCTGTGATGAAATAAAGATTGTTGCTCTCCTGTTCATTTTGCTGTCTGTTGTTTTGATGTTTTTTATATTGTATTAAGTTAGCTCTGTTTATTTTTGCTACTTCTCTCCTGGCATTGGCTAGTAATTCCTCATTATACCCTTTGGGCCTGATCCAGCGTTACGAAAATTCGCACGACGGGCGAATGCGAACGTTCGCTCGGGCGTATCAACCTACACGCCACTAACAGCGAATGCGAACGTACGCTCGTCGTATCAACCTACACGCCCCTAGCACTCCCATAGTAAAGTCCCTGCTTACGGCGGCTATACCCTACACTGGGTACGACCGTCGGCCGTACGAAAATTCGCAGAAAATACGCTGAGAAAATACGCTTAGCACGCCCATACTGTACAATTTAAATGACTAACCCTGCCTCCCAGTAGTAAAACGGGCGCCCAGCCGACCATCGTAAAAAAAATACGCCCAGCGAGCGAAAAATACGCTAACGATACGCCCGCTATTCGCTCATGACGCTCGGGCGACCGGAAGTTGTCATACTGGGCATGCGCATTGCGAATTTTTGACCGAAAATTTGCATACGCTCGTCGTACGCTCGCTTGCGAGCGTTGCTCTGGATCAGGCCCTTTGTCCGTGAACTGTTTAAAAAAACTAGAACTTTGGTCAAGGTAGTCTTCTAAGGTAGTGCAATTTGTGTACAAATACCTGTGTGTGACACTGAATCAAAGGCTTTTGCAAAATCTAAGTAGACCACATCTACTGCACTACCCTGGTCTAAGTTCAAACTATCTTCCTCAAAAATAGCTAATTAGGGTAGTTTGGCATGACCTATCCCTCACATATCCATGCTGATTCCCTCTAATAATCTTATTGTGCATCATGTAATCCTGAATATTATCCCATAATATACCTTCTAGCAGTTTCCCATCTATTGATGTCAGACTTACATGTCTATAATTACCCAGTTGTGATTTAATCCCCTTTTTAAACAATGGTACTGCATCTGCTATATGCCAATCCCTTGGTACAGAGTCAGATGAAATTGAATCTATGAAAATCAAGAATAACAATATAGAAATTTCTGAGTTTAGCTCCATAAGAACCCCCCTTGGGTGTATGCTGTCAGGACCTGGAGATTTATTTATCTTAATTTTCTTCAATTGTTTTTGGACTTCTTCCTATTATCAGACAAGTAATAAGTAATGTTACGGTTGCATTTTCATTTTTATATCTACCCTTTGTCCTCTTTCATAAATATTGAAGAAAAGAAAGTGTTTAATACCTCGACTTTTTCCTTATCATTATGGATTAATTCCCCCATCTCTTTTTTTAGGGTTCCTATATTGTCTTTTCTGATCCTTTTGCCATTTATATACTTGAAATTTTTTTTAGGTTTTGTCTTACTTTTTTTTGCAACTTGTTTCTCATTTTCTATTTTTGCCAATCTGATTTCCTTTTTTTGCATTTTTCATTACATTACTTATAGATCAGTCCCTTCAGATTTAAACAATTTAAATGCATGCTTCTTCTTTTTCACTATATATCTGACCATGTATCACTGCAAAAGATGTTTAATTGTCCACAGTTAAAAGAGTTTCTCTCTGAAATAAACATTTTTTACAGCATCATAACATACCTTAGTGTAAGTGATATGTAGGTAAGAGAGAAATGTTTAGGAGTTCAGTAAAATGGACTGATAAAGTAAGGTCTTAATTTGATAATAACTAAGAGATTTGGAAAGTAAATAATAAATAAGAAAAACACTTGCTACCGGATTCACAGATTCATATTTACTACGTGTGCGTTTTTACACACGCACGTAGCAAGGCAACACCCATGATACGGACGGGTTTTCGGTGAATTACACCTCCATAGGGCACCCTTATCTCTACGTGTTTACATATGTGCGTATTTATCGAACCGCACCCTCAGTTGGCCTTTTAAATGCCTCCCCCCACCCACTTTCACGTTACTTCTACCTTACGTAAAAAACCACGCCCCTCTGTACGTATGTCCCTAAGTGCGATTTACAAGTCTGTGCCTAAAGTACTTGCGTGCATAAATACTACGTAATTAGTGTTAAAAAAGTTACCACGCATGCGCAGTTCATCCGCTCCTAAAAATATGCATGCAACCCCATGCAAAAATGGATCTGTGAATACGGCCCTTGCAAAACAAATAAAGTATTTTAAGAAAAGAGAAGTTTCAAATGGTATATTGTTTTAGTCAATAACAAACAATTTAAAACATGCTGTTAATAAATAAAAACATATTTAAAGTTTCAAAGTTTCAAAAAGATAAACAAACTTTTCCCAATGGAACTTAAGGGTCCCATAAATACCCAACAAACAAAAACCAGCCCTTGATTTTATGTGGATGCGGTTTGAGTTTCATATTGGATTCATAATTATGAGATCCATACTCTGGGCTCTTATCTGAATAGGCATCAACTTTGCAGTTTCAAGAGTGTTACAACATTTAGACATACAGAGACATAAAAGCTTGATAGCTATATAGGAAAATAAAATAAGCAGCAATGAATATAGTAGGAAATGCAGTATTCCTACCATCTACCTCTGCGACTCTGAAAAACCAATTAATTAGATTTAACCATCCAAATAGGCTTTGTTCTTCATTACCAAGAGCATAACTATAGGGGGTGCAATGGGTGTGATTTCTGTGGGGCCCAGCGGCTTAGGAGACCTGTTGACGGCAAGGCAATCACCCCACTGCACCTGTATTTACCATTTGTACAGCTGACGCAGACTGCTTCTTAAGCAGTGCAACAATAGATGGTCATGGTGGATGGACAATCTGTGTGAAGAATCCTTAGAAAAATACTATATACATATTTATCACAGGAGGATATATATATATACATATACACAGTGGAGAACTAAATTAGGGGGCCCCTTCAAAATTCTGCTGTGGGGCCAGATGTTACGCTATGTAACTCTGATCATACGTAACTTCAGCGTAAATATGAACGAGAGGGTGTGTCTTCCATAAGACACCCGGAATTACCCTTTGTAGGCAGAGGGAGGTATTTAAATTGTGCAGAATGGGCCGGGTTAGGCCGTTACGTACGTCAATGCATTACGCACGTCAATACTTACACCTGGAAAAGTTAAGTTAGGGTTTTGCAAACGTAAATTGAGTAAAGTACGTACGAGCGAGGGGAGTTCCTAGGGGAGTGCATTACGATAGCATAAATACACTACGCCAACGAACGTGAAAAGAACTTAGGTCTGGATCTACCCCAATGTTCTTTACATTTTCAACTTCTGAAAAATACAATAATGAAATTCTATCAGGGACGGAATAGGATTCTGGAATGGCCATTATAGAGTAGTATCCAGACATGACTAATACATTTTTGTAGGGGAGAGTTGTATTTGTGGGCACAGCAGGTGGAGGTAGAGCAAGCACTGGTGATTTCCACATGCAGCGCTTTTATCCTGGACTGATGATACCCTTTGGGGGGGGGGGTATAACCTTTTAATTGTTCTTGGTTATTTTTTCTAATCATATTTATGTCCTTATACTATCACTTAAATATATAATTATACCCATTGATGCGGCACTATGAACTTTTTCTTTTCTCTTTTCTCCTTGCATGAGAACATGAATAATTGAGGAAAGAAAAAAAAATCTAATCCTGCACAGTGCATTCATTTATTGGGAGGACATATTTTCCTATTTCCATTTAAATTGAGGATCTTCACCAGTCAAGCCCGTATCCTTAAAGATATGAGGATTTCTTGGACATAATCTTTAAAAGTAGAAGAATAATACCTCTGCTCACAAGTTCCCCATTCGCCAGACTTGAAGGTCTTCAGTTACGTCAGGGAACTAAAATACATCTTCATATCAATGAAAATGATCCCTGGACAGATACTCTACAGAATACTGTGTGTCTTCTTCACGCCATGCTATAAACGTTAACTGATTGTACTAAACTATTGGAAGAATTGATCATTTCCTGTTGAATTACTATATATGTATCCACCAATTTTCAGGCCATACAGCATTATTGTCTTAGATTTCATCATTCTGACGGAAAAACTGATTTTCTCACTCTCATTTGCCTGTATTATGCACATGCCATTTTCCTATTAAGGACATTAACATACATGAAACTAGTGCTTTTTTGTATTTTTGTATTTTGGTATTTGTCCCCTATTTGAATACATTTTTAGTTTTAAGCCCACTTCTTTGGTAATACTTGATGATCTACCATTTGACTCACTGCTTTTGTACTGATTAGATTTTGATTGATTTATTTACAGCAGTTTGCAGACAGAGCACACCAATTAACCTTTATTACACTGGTCACGTTACAATTAAGCACATTTAACCTATTTTAGTTTTTTTTTTCAACCAAAATTCAGTGGTTAACTTACCACCCCATGTGCACTTTACTTTTTTACTACTCTTCATCAAGAATTCATCTTCAGAGACTCACATTGAAGCCTATCTATGTAATATAAGTGATATTTTGATGTTTGTTACTGTTTTTGACATTTTTCTTACACTAAGTAGTCACCATGGACCAGATCCTGATTTTATTACGTTAGGCCACTTACGCAGGGCCACTTACATAGGCAAGGTGTGTAAGTGACCTGATTTGACTGGAGGGCGCATGCTTCATTCTGAGGAAATGGGCTGTGCTTTCCCTCTGCCTGCTAAAGTGGGTGGGGAGAAGCATGGTAATTGTACAGTGTGGGAGGGGTATACTGACTCGTGCAGATCGGCGGTCATACGGGCCGCTAATCCGAATGATTTACTTAAGGCAGGCTTATGGCAGCAGTGTAAGCAGCCATAAAGCCCACACAAGAGAGGGGAGTGACAGGGGACAGAGGACGTCCACTCCCCTCTCTCTGTCTGACGGGCAGACTCCTGCATGTACGTAAAGTGTGCGGGAGTCTGGATCCGGTCCCACATTGCCATTAATTTTTGCTAACATGTTAGGGGTACAATGTACTTTTTTATGCTTGCTTTATGCTTTATTTGTATTGTTTTCTACATAGTCCCAATATGGGGAAATACAGGATGATTCTTTAGTGGACTAACAAAACTCTAGACAATTCCATGACATTCTGGTTATTGCAGTGCATAAATTGGATGTTACAAAGTCCAATCAGCTGCTCCCCATTGCTTTAATTCCTTCAGACACATTATAATTGTAAACAGACTCAGCTCGTTAAACAAATTCTGCATAAATGTCCACCTCAGAGGGTCTAATAACCCATAATACTCAACCTGTAAATACTCTGGATTTCAACATAGGTACAAAAACATAAACGTGTCTTCAAATCAGTGGAGCAGATTTGTACTTGATCTTGGACTCACAGGGCTGGATCCAGACTTAAGTAAGTGCTTGAACTTAGTTACTCCTGGGCTAAACCATGTTGATTGCAGGGGGAGTCAAGTTAATTGTATTCTTTGCATGCAGGGATATATACTTGAATTGCTTACTGCACACAGATACTGACCAGTTTTACTATCACACTGGTGTTTAGACTTGGGCTAGGAAACATCACCTCTCAACTCTACTACTGTTTTGCAACAGATGATATATGACTCCCCTGCAATCACCATGTTTTAGCCCAGGAGTAACTTATTTCAAGCACACTCCTATTAAGTTTTTATTAAAATCTTTAATTAAAGATTTTCTTGTGTCTTTGATAGACAATTTACTTTAATAGCATGGAAAATTCATCTATATTTTGGGAGATTTTTGGCCGGATTCAGATGGTTTCCAGCTACATCTCAAGGGGCGTGTTTTCCCTGCACCATACCTTAACACCCTGAAACCAGCGCCAAATAGCTGCTGACTTCCCACCGCTACCGCCAACCTATGCCCCGTCTGAAAATAAAAAGCAATAAAGGGGAGGGAGGGAGGGAAAAACTGCAGAAAAATAGAGACAACTTCCTGTAAACCTAACATATACCCCTGGTCCTAATCCCTTATCCACTCCAAAGTGCACCCCCAAGGCCTGGACTACTCTACTAAGTAACCCCTGTCTGACTGGTGTGAGCTGCAGTTAGCCTGGTGTTTATATGCCTTCATGCCTAGTTGGCATTCTGTTATCTCGATGTTACAGATGATTCTGCAGCATTGTACACATTACATCGGCATGATAATAGTCTTTAACACTCTATTATGTCCCTAGCTTTAGTTGCTGCTCAGCTAAATCCTTGAACAGTTTGGAAACATCATATTATTGACCTCTTGTAAAGTTAAACAATAAGTGACCACTTTCAGCCTCATTAACGGTTATCCACATACAAGTTTTATAAACACACTAATTGTCTATAATTTAAACACATTAAATTAATTACATTCAGATTTCATTAATACAACTGTTGCACCCCAGCTACCAGCTCAATAAATATTTAATAAATATAATTATTTTAATCCAGCTCAGCAATAAAACTGAATTTATAGTATTTATAATTAATAGATACAGTTACTTGCACACACACACACACACACACACACATGTACACACACACATGTACACACACATGTACACACACACACACACACACACACACTAGACACTTATGAAATGAAAAATACCTCACTCATCCATCTTAGCTCTACATTCAAAAACCACAGGGCATTAACTAATAATCTCATCCCTGTGTTATTTTTAAATTAAATAGCCTGTAGCATTAAAAAAAATTGCAAAAACTACCACTCCCAAAATACATACCTCACCCCCATTCCATCAGTAGCCCCCTCCCACAATATATTAAAAAATAAATCCCATCCAGAAAGACTTTGGATCAGATCACGATTCTGAAAATAAGAGAAAAACTGGTGTAAATTTACACCTGGGCAAAACCATATTGAATTTCAAGGTGAGTCAAATCCATTAAATTCTGTGCATGCAGTTACAATGCAGTACCTCCTATTGTGTGCACTGAACTAGGATGGTAATTATACCAGCTGGTGGTCACTAGGATGCTCTCTGTGTTGGGTGGTGACATGCTACTTGCAATATTTAGAAGTAGCTATACATCTTTTTCTTTATACCGTGAATTACTAGTCAGTAGATATAATTGTAGCACTTTCACATAATACCCTTTCTTGTATATACTTGGTTGTACAACACCCCACCCACATGATATACTTGCCTGTTCTTTTTATAACTTTTATTCTGTGTTAATCACATTGAACCGTATTCACAGGTCCGGGTGAGTTAGGTGCGGACAGATCCACACCAAATTCTCCCATCCTGCCCCATCCCGCCCAACGTTTTTAGGTACTTTATGGCATTTACGAGTGCCATAGGGCTACCTTAACTATCCGTGAAATGACCGCATAGACAATGCCTCCCTCACATCCTCCTCGGCTAATTACGCCTAATTATGAATTACTAATTACGAATTACGCCTCTTTCTACTTAAAATAATCTGTGTGGTCTTTAAAGACCGCACAGAGACAATTTATGTAACTAACTGGTGCATGCGTAGTAGGTGTTTTACTAAGGATATGCACCTAAGTAGCGTCTGCTTCTTAGGTGTGAATATGGGCCATTTACTCTTTGTTAGCTGTGCCTAAAGTTGATTCCGTCTTCATGTGTACTTTTGCTGATTTTTTCCCAGTGTCGCTTTGAATTAAAATGGTTGTCAGGGAAGATCTTGATCCATCTTAGTGCTATCCAGCTAAATTTAATATAACATGGGCCTGACACTGTGTAATAGTATATCTGATACAAGACAATTTAATCCCAAAAGTTGCACGTTTTGATTGGAATATGCCATTAACTGTAGTCATAGATGACATCGGAATAGAGCTTTTTAGATAGGAAGCGAATACCCACGTAAAACACCAAAATGGCAGCCATTAAAGATGACCACCAATGATTCCATGAAATTGGCTTTAACTCAGTTTCTATCCTTCCAAATTAAATTTTCTTTTTTTTTTTTGTTTAAAAGCTAATTTAATTGGATACTTTTTTTTGCTAAAAAAGGTTTTAAGGTTAAGGTTTCCGTACAAATTTCCAGAAACTAAAAACGTAATCTTTTTTGTAAAAAGATATTGTCAAATACTGTAGCTATTTTATAATTCACAATATCACTTTTGTAGTCAATATTGTGAAAATGCTATTCAATCCTTTTCCTGGAAATACTTGTATCTCAGCTCGTTGTAGTGATATTTAGATTTTGTTTTGTGTTGTTAAAAAGATCATTTAAGTGTGACGTGTTTTTAACTATATTTATTTCTAATACTTAAGGGTTTTATAAATTTCTTTGAAAACTAATATTTTATTCCACACCCTTTCTTTCATTTTGGCACAAGGTGTAAGATAAAAAAAACACTTCATTACATTAAAAAAAAAAAATAGGTCCAGTTCTCCATACAAACATTATTTAACCCTAGGGGCCAGATTTACTAAGGCTCAATTTTCTCTGGCATTTTAAATAGCTAAACATCGCTGTCAAATTTACTAAGGTGTGAGTTACCTTGGCGATTTTAAAACTCTCTCGATGTGTGGTAACAACAGCGATTTTTCCCTTTAAAAAAATCACCACACATTGTGGGCTTTTTTTTTTGTTAAACATGTTAAAAAAAAAAAATCATTAAGAAACAATTTCTATAATAAAAATGAATGCCGCAATTTGCCATTAAGCTTTCACATTCAGCAGCAGTTAGTATTATAAGGCACAGCATGCCCTTGTGTTGCAGGGCATGCTGTGCCTTATAGTCAGATTGTGATGAAATTGGAACATTACGTTTAGGTTTAAATCTCCTCATAGAGGGATGCCAGGAATATACCCGCTTCTCTGTGAAATCAGATTTGTCTCTACTGAATTTTGAGCGTTTACGCTCTCTTAGTCTTAAATCTAAATCCTCAATTTCTTTTTTATATTTATTGAACTGTATTTGGAAAGCTTCAATATCATCAAATCTTTTGAGATCATCTGTGTTTTTCTTGATCTCCAAATCCTAATTTGGTTAGTATCATCTCATCATGCTTCACTAAAATGCCCAGCAATTCCAATGAACACTTTATCAGGACCGATTCCCATTCTGTGTACAGGTCATCATGAGCTAAATCAAAATTCGGAAAAACTTTTGGTCTCAGACCACGAGGTGTAATACCATTTTTTATATAGCCTTTGTTAGAAGATAAGTTCCAAAAAGCTCTTGTCTGACTCTCTAAAAGTTTACGCAGCTCCATCAAATCATGTGACCAGTCATCACCAACAGTACCAAAATTACCCGAAACTGCTTCAGTAAATATATCCTAAAAGTCACGTCTCAACATCTGCTGTCTCTCATCTAGTTCCTTGCACAAATTAAAACCAGACATGTTTATACCCCAAATGAAATATGCAAACACTGTGCCAGAAAGTCCTAGAAGTGTGTTTAAGCACACCAAAAAAAGTCCATTTTTAGAGAGAGAAAAGGACTGCACAAGTATAATCATACAAACAAAGTAAGCATGCTAGCATGCTTACTTTGTTTGTATGATTATACTTGTGCAGTCCTTTTCTCTCTCTAAAAATGTACATTTTTTGGTGTGCTTAAACACACTTCTAGGACTTTCTGGCACAGTGTTTGCATATTTCATTTGGGGTATAAACATGTCTGGTTTTAATTTGTGCAAGGAACTAGATGAGAGACAGCAGATGTTGAGACGTGACTTTTAGGATATATTTACTGAAGCAGTTTCGGGTAATTTTGGTACTGTTGGTGATGACTGGTCACATGATTTGATGGAGCTGCGTAAACTTTTAGAGAGTCAGACAAGAGCTTTTTGGAACTTATCTTCTAACAAAGGCTATATAAAAAATGGTATTACACCTCGTGGTCTGAGACCAAAAGTTTTTCCGAATTTTGATTTAGCTCATGATGACCTGTACACAGAATGGGAATCGGTCCTGATAAAGTGTTCATTGGAATTGCTGGGCATTTTAGTGAAGCATGATGAGATGATACTAACCAAATTAGGATTTGGAGATCAAGAAAAACACAGATGATCTCAAAAGATTTGATGATATTGAAACCTTCCAAATACAGTTTAATAAATATAAAAAAGAAATTGAGGATTTAGATTCAAGACTGAGAGAGCGTAAACGCTCGAAATTCAGTAGAGATAAATCTGATTTTACAGAGAAACGGGTATACTCGTGGCGTCCCTCCATAAGGAGATTCAAACCTAAACGTAATGTTCCATTTTCATCACAATCTGATCTTGAATCGTATGAAGACGATACCTGCCCATCTGTATCAGATATTGAAACCTCTAACCTGCCCTCACAGAGATCAAAAGAGATTTCTTTTTTAGGACAGGGCAATCAAAAACCTGGTCCAAAAATAAATACAAGGTCAGGAGGGGGCGGGGTAAAAAGAGGCAGAGGGAGGGGAAAAAACAAATAGAATTATCCCGCTCTGATAGAATTTCTAATATCCTTGTTTCTGATGACTCTCTAAAAATTATTAATTTATCATCTAGGACCCTGAATGAATTTCATTTGTCCGAATTGTCGAAGGGCCTTTCTTTTTCACCCACTTCCAGTATGAACAGGTTCTCATGGGAGAAAGATCTTCATATGTATCTTAGAAAGTTGGCTCTCCATAAAATGTATTCAAAAAAAGAGACTTTACAGACTGACTCTGCATCTAATGATTTGTCTTTTGAATCTCAAAACCTTGAAGCTATAGAGATCCTTGAAAGTCTTAGTGAGACTATAAACACAGAGACTGCTGGTATGAGTAAACCAGGTAAGAGGTCATCCTTCTTCCCGGATCTTACCAAATTTCCAGCCCTTGTGGTCTACCGTGATTTGGTCTCAAATGAGCTTAATGAAATATATAACAGCTCTAAGGGTGTAAATTTACATTCGAATCTTTGAGGAACTTAAAGCCATCAAGGAAATACATAATTGGGATGAAATAGTGCTTAAACCCTCCGATAAGGGGGGTAATATAGTACTATGGCCAAAAAATGTGTACATCTCTGAAGCTAAACGCCAGCTTAGTGACACCTCTTGTTATCAACGTTTGATATTTAACCCAACCTGCAATTTCATTTTACTTTATCACAGGATCGTCCAGGAGGCATTCTTTAAGGGTACTATATCTAAAGAAGATTTTGGATACCTTAAAGTGGAAAAACCACATGTGGCAACTTTATATCTATTGCCCAAGATACACAAGAATAAGAGACGGCCTCCTGGATGACCCATTATCGCAGGTAATGACTCCCTCACAGAAAAGGCGAGTAAATATGTGGACTACCATCTACGTCCTTATGTACTCACTCTCTCATCATATGTCCGTGACACGATGGATTTCCTCCTAAAATTAGAGGAAGTGCATGTCTCCACGTCCACGTTACTTGTAACGTGTGACGTGGAGTCATTATATACCAGTATAGATCATGGCAAAGGTATACATGCAGTTAAAACCTTCTTAGATATGGATGTGGCCAATGAGTTCAGTAGTTTTCTACTTTCTTTTTTGAACTTTATACTCACCAAAAATTTATTTTTGCTTGATGAGGTCTTCTACCTTCAGATCCGGGGGACAGCCATGGGGACAGCTTGCGCTCCCACCTATGCTAATTTATATCTGGGCTGGTGGGAGCGCGAGGTTGTCTTTGCCGAGGCCCATGGGGAATACACTAAGTGGGTACCCATGTGGCTTCGGTACATCGATGACGTTTTCTTCCTATGGCAGGGTACCCCGGATCTGTTGGTGGAATTTATTGCGATGCTGAACACCAATGACCTTAATTTGAAGCTTACAATGGAGTGGAGTAAGACATCTGTCAATTTTCTTGACACTACTGTTCGTATCAACAGTGAAGGATATATAGAGACAGAATTGTACCGTAAAAAAACGGTGACTAATAGTATTCTACATAGTGCCAGTTTTCACCCTAAGGCCACAATTAGGGGTATCCCCAAAGGGGAATATATTAGGACGAGAAGGAATTGTTCAGATCTTGTAACTTTTAAACAACAGGCCGCTGCCCTTCCAATTTGCCTTCTCCAAAGGGGGTACTCCAAGCGCTCTCTAGTAAAGGCATATAATACGGTGATCAATATGGATAGGTCGCAGTTGATCAGGCCTAAACCTAAGAAGCGCACAGATAACAAAGTAATTAGATTCATTGGTGATTTTTGTTCGGAATTCCAACAGATTACCGCTGTCCTAAATAAATTTTCTCATGTATTGAGAGCAGATAACGATCTGACTGCGGTAGTACCTAACAGAATCCCTATGGGATCGCGTCGATCATGGAATCTCCGCGATCATCTAGTGACCAGCCACTATCAACCATTAAAATCTTTGAAATATACATATGCCGGTTCCTACCAATGTGGTAATTGCCGTGCTTGTCCTTACATGTTAAAAAACAGGGAATGGATAGATAGATAGATAGATAGATAGATAGATAGATAGATAGATAGATAGATAGATAGATACAACCATTCTCATAAAATTCTTGCTCATTTTTATTGCAATACCACCCAGGTTGTATATTGTCTTATCTGCCCCTGCGGGAAAAAATATGTGGGCAAGACTTTGCGTAAATTTAAAGTCAGATTGTTAGAGCATATCAACTCTATCAGAAACAGCCCAAAGGATCGGCAAAATATGAAAACTTTATCCTCTGTGGCCCGACACTTTTTGTCTGAACATCAGGCCAATCCTCATGGCTTGCAAGCCTTCATTGTTGAAAGGGTATCATTAAATCTGAGAGGTGGTGATCCAGACAAGATACTTCTCCAAAGAGAACTTCGAATATTTTTTTTAATGAACTCATCTGCACCATCAGGTCTCAATTAATCTGTTTCTTATACCCCATTTTTATAATTATCCACTTTTTTAACATTATCTCTAGGTTTTCTTGTAAATATATATTTTTTCTACATCATGTGATGATATTTTTCGACAGGTATTGGATTTGGGCAAATATGTTATATTATATTATGCCCTTACTCAAGTTCTTTTTATTGATAAATAATTGTTCGCCTGTTATCATCTTAGATCTATTTTTATGAATGGTGAATGTGCAGGATTTTTTAGGACATTATGACTTAATTCTGTCTATTCCAATTCAATATCTATAAGTTATATATAAATAACTACAGCAAAGACAAAGATAATAAGAACTAAGTGGTATTGCTAAAAAGTTTTTTATTTTACTTCATATTTTCTTTCTTTATTTTCTTTTGTATTTGTATATATATTTTTTAGCATGTGATTGGTTTGTGTTATGGTTTTGTATGTATAGATACCATATAGTGGGACCATATATTCATGTTGAACAATTGTATATACTGCTTACAATGAATATTTTGGTTACTTATCCGCAATCGCTCCCTTATCAATGATTAGAACTAGGTCAATGCAAATAACAAGTTATTATTATTCTTTATATAATTACTGTTCATTCTTATGTATTACTTGGTCACCTTTTCTTCTCCTGTTACTTGCATCCTTAGGGTTAATACCCCTTTCGGAAATGCAGGGGTTAAAGCAACTTTTTTAGTTTTGGTTGCGGAGTCTACCACATATAATTATGGTCCCATATGCATGGTTATCTAGTTGATTATTCCTAAATAATGAAGGTTTATTTCACTATTTAGTAGCTATCTAAACATGCACATTTTAATTACATGTTTATTTATTTATTTTTCTTTATAGTCACTTCTGTATATTTATGTGTCCATACTCACTGGGACTTTGTTACTCTCTCCAGCATTCTTTTGGGTATGATACATTTAGCTAGAATAGGGATATGTACTAGCCCAGGAATGGGCGAAGTATGCCCGTGAGGCCGTTAGTGCGGGTATAGGGACAGCCGCTGGACTTAGATAGGATTTCTTACAAGCCATTTCTTATGTGTCAGTTTTTTACTCTCATGTTATTATCTTACTATTGGCTGCTGTTTACACATTTCATTTGCGATAATATGTGTCCTCTATATTTATGGTCTTGATTTGTGGTCCTATTGGCTACATTCTATTTATATAGTTTGCTATTAACATTGTTGCAATTTGTAGCTAAAAATACTGACATGCAAGTGATAGGAATATACCATCTGTACTCTTGTTTCCAAGCCGTATTTTGTTAGAAAATAAAATTTAAGGTTTTGTCCCTACTACCTAGATACTTTCTAGCACTATTTATATCCTATCCCTATTTTGGATATATCTATTATATACCCACTGTCGCTGGATATAATTATTCCCTATCCTTTTTGGATAGGTGCAAGACATATACTATATTAGAGAGTATAATTTATCTTCATATTTTCGCCTAGGGTGTTTTTTTTATTTTATATATGTATGTGTATTTAATAAAATTTGTTTAAACTTTGCATAACTCAGTTGTAGTGTTTGGTCACTTTAGAGTTGGTCACTATTAGCGGTGCAGCTAAGTGGTTTCGCTTTGGTATCCTTGTGACACCTTTTTCCTTGGTCGATTTTTTAAAAGTCGCCTGTGAGATGCAACTGTTTTTATCTCTAGCGATTTGGGACCTATTTAGCTGCGATTTAAAGAAATACCCTTTGTAAATTCAGCGATTCCTATGTGTTTAATGGCAGTTTTTATTTCTGCCGATTTTTTTGATGGCGATTTAGAAATACCATAATCTCTGACGATTTTTACTTTACTTTTCATTAGTAAATTCAACGTTTTTAAAATTGCCGCTAAATATAAGTGAACTCTGGCGATTTTGAAAAATTGTCTGTAGTAAATCTGGCCCTATGTGTCAGCACATACATAAATAGGAGGTTTGGTTCACAATATAGCTATATTGGGTTAAGCTCACCTGCCCAGCGTCAAGGCACCTCCTGTAGGTGAGTCCCTATCCATTTGCTATATGTGTACTCAGGAGGTCTGTATTAAGACACTGCTCCATTTGAAAATGTGCAGTGGCCATATTGAGGAGGGGTCATGCTCCCAAAGTAAACTAATAACAGTAACAAGAATATAAAATATTTAAACAAAAGCACGGCCTGCTATTATCTTGTTACTGTTAATATTTTAATATGACTTAATTTAACTTTGCTATTTATATGGAATGGTAAATGTCTACAAAAAAAAACTAATTTAAAGAAACCTTCCTGAAAATTATTTAAGCTACTCTGGGCTTTCTCATTGACTATAAACAACACCTCCTTCCTTGTCGTCTGATTCATTCCTGAAACAAAGTAATAATTACAGATAAAGAAGTAGAGGATTGAAAGCAGAGATAATACCGCACAAAGATAAAGCAGAAATCAGTCTATTAACAATAGGGGGATCAAACTACCACTCCTTATTATTCAGAGGAGAACAGAGCTCCAAAGCTCAAATTCTGTACAGAATGAAAGGTGCAACTATGGCAAAAGACATATGACAGGGCTCATTCTTAAGATCCACATGTATCTACCTACCTGTCCAGTCCGTTACCTGTTACGCCCCTGTTTTATGGTGCCTACTTAAAATGGAAAATACACATGGGGGCAGATCCAGAACAACGCTTGTGAGCGAATTTAGCTTGGCGGACACGTAAAATCGAGTTTTGGTAAGTACTGCACATGCGCACTATAGAAAATACGCTCTGTAACGTAGCGTAAATGTGAACATATGGGCCATTCACGTATTTGTCGCGTAAATCCGTATTTGTGGGCGTGCCAACTTTACATGAGTCAAAAATAAGTCAGAAATACGCTATGTAGGCGGGGGTGTACCAGTATGGGCGTGCTTAGCTGCGTAAATACGTTTTGCACATCCGAACGTCATGTCATCCATCCGGATGACATCGGTTATGTGGGCAAAAGGTAGAATTTGGAACACGGAACTCGGAACTCGGACAAAATACATACATTCAACAGTTGTGCCAAGGGGAGTGTATAGAAGGTACGCACGCGTAAATACGCTACGCTAGTAAACGGATTGCAAGCGGAGTTCTGGATCTACCCCATGGTCATTAACTTGCCCTCCCTCCCTGGCTAATCTACATGCCCCCCCCCCTCCCACTTCACCCAACATCCTACAGATGCTGCTCTGACACACCTCCTCCTAGTGAAAAAATGTGTGGTCTTTAAAGCCTAAAGGCTATGTACAGTAGATTAGCATATGGTCAGCCAACCAACGTCTAACTATGTTACCTTATCTAATAAATGTTTATAAAAACTCTTTATCCAGGTTGATTTTACTATCGGAGACACAGAAATGTCATTCTGACACAGATAATACTAAATATATGTGGTAATGAGCATTATGAATAGAATGGATTGGTATCTTGGTATTTTTTTCATCTGTAGATAGTAATTGTTACTGTCGGCTGAACCTTGTATAGACATAGCTATATTCATTTTCCATAGCATTTTACAATAACAGAACATTAGATACTAGATTACAAACACTGTAATATGAGTGTTTATGTGTTTAGCATACAACATATCTAGCAATATATTTAGCAATAGATCTGTCAGACATCATATTGTCTTCAATGTGTCATACAGATGCAGGGGAGGTAAGTTTGAAATTTCACAGTGGGCGATGACCAGCAATATGTTTATGTTGGTAATAATCACAGATGTAGATGGTAATCATTGCTGCAATGGAAACATATAAACAAAGCTGTAACTGTAACTCTGAAGTGTGGTAACCTCAAAATTTAACAGTGGACGATGAACTGTAATATAATAACCCTTCACTTATCTCACCAATCATATCATAGGTGAAAAGTGCCATAAAGAAGCATAAACATGTGTTACTCGCACATTTTACTTCAAAAAGTCAAAGTCTTCAACGTTTGCTACCAACTAAAGAGGCATTAAAGCAGAATTGTCTTTTCTCAGTATATCAGGCAGAACAACTCTGGGGTAGACCTGCTCAGTAGAAGCTAACATTCCGGGGCCAGAAGGATGGGGATGGACCAGGGTTGAAGAAGAGTTTACACCAATCTGGTCATTGCTGCCCTCTATTTGGGAAGCTTGTAGAGAACTGGTTAGGTGCAGCTTTACTGTTGGATTTCATACACAAAGCTCCTGCTCAAAGGCCAAGGTTCCTTGCACACTACTTTGATGCAATGAGAGTCAACAATGTAGCAACACTTACAATAAGAGGTATATGCTTAATTAATAAATATAAATTTTATATGATCCTATGCTAATATCCTTTATATCTTTATCTGAAAATAATTACTTTGTTGTAGATCTTTTTATTGGCAAAAAGGAAGTCCAAAGTAGTTAAAATTAGTTGCAGGAAAGTTAATTAAAATGTGATTGTTTTTGTAGGCATTTACCATTTCATATAATTTTTTAATTATCATAACAATTAAAAGTATTAAGGATAGAGATATAACGGTGCTCTCACTATATAGAGACAACGCAGCTAGTCATTTGTAGGAACCCACCTACAGGTACTACGTGGAAAAAAGAGGATTTAAGGCAGCGCCTTATCAGCAGATAAATAGTATAGAAATAATACTTAGCAGACTCTGTAAAGGACATGGACACACGGGAAGGGGAAAGTCCTCGAGGTGATTGTAATCCCCTATAGGTTCCCGATCTAGTCTTGAATGACTTCAGATGTTATTCCATATGCTGGTGGCCAACCTAGCAATAGGGAATTCGCTGATGAGGGATGAGCTAATATTGAACGGTATAGTGTTTTAACAATTAAAAGTGTCCTATATAATACAAAAAAAATGTTTTATGTTATTTTACACCTTGGGCCTGATCCAGATCTACGCTCGCATGCGAACGTACGCTGATTGTAAGCGAAAAAAACGGCAGAAAAAACGCACTGCGCATGTGCATAGTGACAACTTCTGGTCGTACCAAAGACCTTTTCGTAGCGGCGATTTGGGCGTCCGTATTGTTTGCGTATTTTCCGATGACGGGGCGTGTTTATAGTACAAAGTTAGTACGGACGCTGGAGTTAAAGAATGTAGGCGGGGTGAGCCATTTAAATTGTACAGTATGGGCGAGCTTAGGCCGCTACGAACAGCGCGTCGCTACGAAAATACATACGAACACATGGAAAAGTTAGGGTAGGGTTCGGCGGGCGTACTGAAAGGAAGGTAAGGGGAGTGTCGTGGGAGTGAAAGTTTTTACGCTGGAGCGATAATACATTCCGCTCTCATGCGTAGGTCTGGATCAGGCCCCTTGTCTCAACATGGAAGAAAGGGTGTGGAATGTGATTTTGCCTATGAGTTATGGCCAATTTCATGAACTCATTGGTGGTCATCTTTAAAGGCCGCCCTTTTTGGTGTTCTGCGTTAATATTCAAGTGGCTTCCTATCTGAAAAGCTGTCTTCTAATGTCATTTATGACCAAAGCTAGTGACATATTCCAATCAAAACGTGCAGCTTCATTTATTGTACCAGACGTACTATAAGGAAGGCTGGCATTACACAGGTGGAAGAAGAATTCATAATTCTATCTTTGTCCTCTTAATCAAAGGTCAGCTT
Source organism: Limnodynastes dumerilii (assembly GCA_011038615.1). Classification (NCBI taxonomy): domain Eukaryota; kingdom Metazoa; phylum Chordata; class Amphibia; order Anura; family Limnodynastidae; genus Limnodynastes; species Limnodynastes dumerilii. Next base: position 339,958 of record WWET01000654.1, on the reverse strand, counting down.
TTAATCCTAATTCTCATGTCAGCACACACATACAATTTTGTGCCATTGAATTGATGTTTGGACGAGGCTAATATTACCAAGTAACTAGGTAAAGAAGAAATGTAGTCCATTGAGAAACAACAGATTAAGCATTAGGAAAAACAAGGCCTGAAAATTGCAAAAGGTTACATAGAGTAGTGATGGTGTAAAACATTTACTGTTAGGATTCTGGGTCACTGAAAAAGAACCAATAACCCCAAGGGACATAAACGGCATGCAGGTGTTCCACTTCTCATCAGTAGGCTAGGGTTAATGTTAATCTTGTTAGCTGGGGTAAGGGGTTAGGGTGGGGTTACAGAGGTTACTTAATGAGTAGCAGGTAGGAAGTTTGATCTCTTTATCAAATAATAGCCTTCCTTCTCTCATTTAAAGGTTATGTAGTATTGTTTTTTAACTTGTTTCTTTTTTCTAGATGGTGTATGGTTGGGTGGTAGCAGTGGGGGGTCAGCAAAGGTGTTTTGGTACATGGAGGAATTTGGAAAAAGGGGGACCTGTCTGGCAACAACATAACATAAGGTCTACACAAGGACCTCACATACTAGCGTTTGGGTCCTTAAGTTTGTCTCTTTCTAGGTGCTGGGGTAAGCAGTTGTGGGTGGGTTAAGTTTTACTGGAAGACCGGTCAGGTTGTGTGTGTGGAGAGGAGGGTGGGAGACATAAAGGTCAAAGGAGACTGACCTTGTNAAAAAGCGTGAGAACGAGCTGGGGTTTGGGGGGGGGGGGGGGTCAGCAGAGGTGTATGAGTAGATGGGATAAAGCAGATCCTGAGAACAGGACACAGGTAATAAGAACAGATTACAGTTTCGAGGAACAGGATTCAAGCACATAGAGCTGGATACAGTTACTGAAAACAGAATAAGCAGCAAAACTGTCTTAAGGTACAGAGAATAGGAAAAGCAGCAGGTCTGATAACCACATGGAAGGCAGGCAGCAGCACAAACAGAATGCTGCAATGAGTACAAGGAAATCTTAATACTCTGACCAGGAT
>WWET01000654.1:328635-338902 GCA_011038615.1 Limnodynastes dumerilii | reverse complement strand
ACGACCACCTCGGATCCCACAGAAAGGAGGCAGTGCCGAAGTCTGGAAGGGGCAAGGTCAGGCTGCATCTGGTGAGAATGCACTGCAGAGAAACCTGCGGGAACTGTAGCCTGGTAGGCGCATGCAATCAAGCCCAGGTCTGCTTAGATCCCACCCCCTATAGAGTAGTGGTGCCAATACTGGTTGGAGGTATCTTCATTATCCAGGAATATTCCTTGAAGCGTGGCACAAGCTCCCTGATGTAATTTTTTTTGTTCAATCAGCTTATCCTGTAAGTATAAACCTGAGAATGAACATTATTGTGAGGCCTGAAGAGAGGATTGATGAACCACTGCTACTGAATACAGTGGACAACTGGACAACAATGATTTATTATTTGTCAGTCCAGCAAATAATTAGTTAAGCTCTTTAAATCATCGGAACAAATTCTGACCATCAAACCTAATTTATGACACTGTAATTTTCCCAGAGGTTTGCAATTTCAGAAATTATTTTTGCAATCCGTTAGCTGGTTAACTATTATTTTCTAAGTTAATTCGTTCATTAAAGCCATTTTCAGGCCTAATTGTTCTTTATTTGAAATGTCAGCTTTCACAGTTCATTAACGAGGGCATTAGAGGGAAATGCAAAACAAACTTTGAGTACTAGAATCAACAACATTCATTAGTAACTGCTGTTCAGTAGGAGCCAACATACAGTGTAGACTTGGTGACTACACCTGAGCTGTCACGCTCACACAAGACAGTGATTGAATGACATCCAGTGTTTTACAATTAACTTTAATTAAGGATCTACTGGTATCTGTCATAACTTTATATGTGTCTGTATTAATTCAAGCTATAAACATGAACTGCATCCTAATAAATGTAGTTTAAATAATTACATTTAGTAAGCAGCCAAACTCGGGTTCATAGAGCCCACGGCAAATAAGAAAAAGAAAAAAGACAGTAATACCCCCTTATTATACTGTTTTTCAAAATTTATTAATATACATTTTCTTTTTATATTCTGCATATTTGAATAAATTCTCTTGCAATAAAACATTTAATTCAATAATATAGTTAATAATCCTTTGTCTTGGACACCTCCATTTTGTTTCCCCATCACTTTGATTCTTTACTTTCTGGTCATGCTATTTATCAAGAAACACCCTTGCAAAGCTTGCAAAGTGATGGGCCTGTTCCACACCTTGAAAACAAAAAGGGATTAGGACATCCTGTAAATTCACTCTTTCACAAACATACAAATATGTCTTTGGTTCAGTAGACACGGGTCTCGTACATATCCATGAGCTCACCAACATGGGATGGATTATTCTAGGGACTTTAGCTACACTTCCTAGTCTATCATACGTTAGCAGCATTGGAGCCCTAGTGATTCGTTTGGGCTGGCCCTGAGTTGGTAGGTCCCCTTCTTCTTCCCCTGACACTCCTTCTGAGTGTTCGACCTTTTCTTCATGTCTCCCCTCTTCAATGGTATTTGGGTTTTCGCTCCCAGAGATCTTAACTTCTACCTCCAATGGCAAGTGATTTGGATCTGCTGGTCCCACTTCCCCATCCATACTGGATTCCTCTCTGGCCCCCTCAGTAGGCTGGGCGTAAACTTTCTGCTCTGTCCTCAATCTAGGAATCTCCAAAATGGGCTCAAAATCCTCATAGCCCCATTCTTCCTCGTAATTGTAATCGCTTTAAAATTCTGGGTCGCTGTCTTCACCTTGTGAATGCCTCAGTCTCCTAGTTTGTTTCCAGCTGGGCATACATGTCCTACTTTCCTCTACTTCATCTTGAAAACGGACTTCTTGCGTGATAGGCAAAAGGTGTTGTCTGTGGTAAGTTTTTAGGGGTCCTGTAGATCCTTCAGGCTTTACTTGATACACAGGAAATCCTGGTAACTTTTTCACCACCTCATGGACATCTTCTCTCTATCGATTTGCCAACCTATGTTTTCCTGGAATGCCTAAATGTAGAATCAAAACTTTATTTCCACTACCCAGGATATTTTCTTTTACTCGAGCATCATGTCGTTGCTTGTTTTTTAGGCCAGACTTGTCAGAGGCTTCTTTAGCCAGTTTGTATGCCTCTCTTAATTCCCTTTGGAGACAGTTTACATATTGTAGATGAGATTTGAAGGGTTATCTGACACTCCAAAGCAGATGTCCACAGGTAACCTAGCTTCTCTCCCAAACATCAGGAAATAGGGTGAATATCCTGTTTATTAATTTTTTGTACAGTTGTATGCATGCACAAGTTGACTGATGTGTCTGCTCCATTGAGCCTTCCTGCTAGTACTCAAAGTTCCCATCATGTTGAGAAGGATCTGATTAAATCTCTCTGGCTGTGGATCTCCCTGTGGACGGAAAGGGGTGGTTCTTGACTTTTTAATGCCACATATATTGCAGAGCTCTTTTATCAACCGACTTTTAAAATCATGACCTTGGTTTGTATGTATTCGGCCAGGCAGCCCATAATGCACAAAATATTTCTTCCATAGCACCTTGGCAACAGTCACAGCTCTTTGATCCCTAGTTGGGTAGGCCTGAGCATAACGAGTGAAATGGTCAGTCGCTACCAGGATACTACTGTTATTCCCTTCAGCAGGCTCCACAGACAGAAAATCTATACACACTAACTCTAGAGGCCCATCGCTTGAGATATTTTTCAAAGGTGCAGTTGTTTCGGGCAATGTTTTTCTTAAAACACAAGTGCCACAGGTCTTGCAATAATTTTCTATGTCATGCTCCATTCTGGGCCAATAAAACCTATAAGAAATAAGTCCATTTGTCTTCTCGATACCTAAATGCCAATGCTCATCATGTAGAACTTTCAAGACAGTGCTTCTGTGCTTCTTTGGAAATACCAACTGCTTTCTCATCCTCCCAGGTGGCTTCCCTGTAGAGAAGTCCTACCATCACTATTATAAAAGTTCTTTTGTTTGTGTAGCAGAACTGCCTCTTCAGTCTTTAGGGCCCTTAAACTAAGCTTTTCTCTGTGATTTACAGACCACCTCACTGGCCCTATAGAGAGATCACTTTGCTGGTCTTCACATAACTGACCTTTGCTTATTCTCTACAGTTCACCTAATTTTAATTGGGTCAACCAGCAATGCTACTTTGGCAAAGCTTCTTCACTCGCCCCTAAAGCTGTCACACACTCTTTAGATGCAGGCACTTCAATCCATCCCTCTTCGGGGGGGGTCAGCATCTTTTGCAGGAAGCCTAGATAATGCATCAGCATCCACATTTGTTTTTCCTGGCCGGTATTTTAAAGTAAAGTTGTAAATGGCCAATGCAACTAACCACCTGTACCCTGTGGCATCCAACTTTGCAGTAGTCTGCACATAAGTCAGTGGGTTGGTGTCTGTGTGTACTTCAAAAGTGGCGCCATATAGGTAGTCATGGAGACGATCCACTACAGCCCACTTTAATGCCAAAAACTCCAGCTTATGCACTGGGTAATTTCCTTCGCTGGGGGACAAACCTCTGCTGATATAATGGACAGGTTTCAACTTACCATCATGTTTTTGATAAAGTACTCCCCCAAGTCCATCAAAAGAAGCATCTATTTGTAGAACATAAGGCTGGATTAGCATAAGCTAAGACTGGTGCTTGTTACAAACTTTTCTTCAATTTCTGAAATGCTACTTCACATTCTTTTCCAACGCTCCCCAAATAAATCATTTTTGCGTAGATACTTCTTTTTTTTAGGAGCCCTAGTCCTCTTGGCAGGGGTATTGTAAAATATGCAGAAACCCAGGAAAGACTTCAGTTCCTTTAGCTTGGTGGGTTGAGGCCACTGGGCTACTGCTTCCACCTTGGCAGGGTCAGTGGATATTCCTTCACGACTTACAATGTGGCCAACATATTTCACTTGGCTTTGATACAATCTGCATTTTTCTAGAGACAGCTTCAAGCCTTTCTGGACTAAACGGTCTAGAACCTTCAAAAGTATTTCATTGTGCTCTTCCAAAGTCCTCCAAAACACAATTAGGTGTTATGATATGTACATCTCTGTTCTCTTCTTCAGGCTCAGGGCATACCAAAGCAACTACAGGTAGTTCTTGTTCTACTCCAGCCACTTCTTTAGGAAACTTTAGTAAAACTGTAATATATCCCAGATAGGGATAATTTTATTCACTTAGATCCCAGATGGTCAGTCCAGACAATGGATGAATCTCCACATCACATAGATTTTCCTGAAACCACTTCTCAAACACAATGGACACTTGTGAGCCACTATCCAGTAGGGCAGTGCATGGTTTATCATTTAAAGATGCTGCTACTTGGGGTGTTGGGCCTACCAGGCCAGAGGGTAGCTGGTTCTAACTGACATAAGATTTCCCCACCGTGTTACATTGTAAGGGGCCAGTGTGGGGTTTTCTGGTCCCTTTGTCTCGTTTCCCAATGGCTTCCCTTGACGCAAGGGATATTGAGGTGGCTTTTGCTTTCTCCAAACTGGGCATTGTCTTGCTATGTGTCCAGGTTGGTTACATTCATAACACCTTCTGAAATCCCTGCCAGTGTTTTTCCACTGGTCTAGATGTGGAAATGAATTTTGTAGCCTTGCCACCTGTGTAGATTTTTGTTGTGCTAATAGTCGGTCTATGTGTTCTTTCTGTTCATTTAGAACCTTTAACAGTTCAGCCTCTCTGGCACTGCTTTAAACTGACTGCTTTTGTTTTTTTCCACCACCTTCTCCCTTGCCTCAATTACTGCCTCTACCTCCTGTATCTGTTTCAGTAATTGGATGAGCGTGGGTGGTCACCCTCCAATAGTAGAACATTGCAATTTTGTGCTATTGGGTCTTGTGTCAAAGTCCCCCTTAACAGTTGAGCGATGCGAACTTGATCTACTTCAGACAAGGTCATTCCATTCTTCTCCACAATCTGATGGATCTTATTATCTAGTCGGCACACATAAGAGGATAACTTCTCACCTTGCTCTTGGTAAGTGTGTCGTAAAGGATACAATAGGTCAGTAACATCCTCTTTTGCTCCATAAGTTCCCTCTAAAGCAATTAAATAGTCTAGGGCTGTAGTTTGTGGCTTATTCCTTCTGGTAGCCCTCACAATCTCCATAGCTGGTCCCCTCAGGCTTTCAACAATGTTATTTTCCTTGCTCAGAACAATGCCACTTTTAAAAGGTATTGGGAGACAGTCTCTTTCCACACCTCATAAGCATCTTCACCAGAAGGGACAAGCCTTACACCGGAGAAAACCCTCAGCTTGCGGTATCCACCTTCATGGTGAACCCTTCCCAACTGCTCAACCAGCTTGTTCATGGTAGCCAGGAACAACTCGCTTTGTGTCTCTGGAACTTTTTCAGGACCTGAAGGTGATTCTTCTTCTCTTGTTGTGTCAGGAGAGCATAAATTAGAATTTATCATACTGTCTCTTGACCGACTCTTATCTGCAACATCTAACTTGAAGGGCAATACAGCATTCCACCGTCAACCCCCACCTGCAGCAACAACCGCAGGGATTAAATAATCTAACCAAGACTGACACTCCAATAGCACAGAATACACCAGTGTCTGTTTATCTCCCCATCTATCAAGGACCTTTGGCCTCTGCATGCCAGGCAACATAGTAACAACCTTGACAACATCTTCATCCATTTCTTCATATAATTCTCCGTTTAACACAAGACAACACTCAGGATCTCTAGAGAGCTGCTCACACCAATCCTGCACTTCTTTAGCTGATAACTGCAACACTGAGTATTTTATCAAGAATCCCAGTGGTGCCTCCAATGTAACACCCCCTCCCCCTTTAACCTGTGCCCAGGGAAGTGGGTGTGTATAAATGTATTTGTGTTCTTTTCACCTTTCCTTAGCGTTCGGTGCCTCCACCCAAATCTTGACACGTGGATCTTCTGGGGAGTGGCCGGTACTATGGACACCAGGTGGAGATTTGGGAAACCCCCTGCCCACCACTACATAATATACACTACACACTTAATATGGTGTGGAATCTGCTCTAGTACATTTATTAAATGACATCAAGATAAAAAGTAGCAATCCACTTTTGTTGTTTATAAGAAAAATATAACATATGCTCTAATTAACATAAATTCAACAAATAATATAATACATAAACAGTATGTTAGAGGAAAATTTACACAATGACTTATTCATCTATATCAATGATCCCACTACCTGAACTGCTTATAATTATCCATACTATTCAACAACACTATACTTTATAGGTTCACATTCATACACTGTATAGTTTTCACAATTATATACAAGGCCTGTCTTTCGGTGGAGCTGAAATTACTTAAACTTCCCATGTGTGATGTGTGTGGCCCTTTAGTCAACACTCACCTCTTTAAACCAACCTTACCTAAATAAAAGACATTGACAACGTGATTGGGAACTCAAATTATAAATAAATAAAATAATGATGAATCATCAATGGTGTGACATCTGACAAAAATAATAGCATCTTAATAAATTAATATCAATATATCTATACCTGCTTTCCGCCATCCACCCAAAACTCGACTGTCAAAATTGAAACAAACAAACAACATGAGGGAGGGAGGGTGAAAACCAGGAGAAAAGGAAAAATTTCAAAGTGCCTAATGAGAAGCACTGCGCATGTGCAGTGTTTCTCATGTCCTGCGCATGTGCAGTGTTTCTCATGTCCTGCGCATGTGCAGTGTTTCTCATGTCCTGAGCATGTGCAGTGTTTCTCATGTCCTGCGCATGTGCAGTGTTTCTCATGTCCTGCGCATGTGCAGTGTTTCTCATGTCCTGCGCATGTGCAGTGTTTCTCATGTCCTGCGCATGTGCAGTGTTTCTCATGTCCTGCGCATGCGCAGTGTTTCTCATGTCGGCACTGAAATTTTCTAAGTCCTGATTGAGAGATACTGCGCATGTGTAGTACTTCATTCATGGATCGTGCGAAGGAGAAGCACAGCACCGACCCGCGGCTGATGGCGGGACCTCGGAGGAGGGGTAAGTATTAGTAAATCATGTGAAGGAAGCTGCCAGGCTCGCTGCGATGATAAGCCAGCCAGATGCAGCTTCCTTCACAGGGCACGAGGAAGGTAAGTTAAAAGAGCCCTATGTGCATTCCCTTGTGTTGTAATACATCTTTGCCTTTGAAAAATGTCACCCTTATTTACTTGGTTGACCCCCTTGATCCTACACCCTCACTCAACCTATTTGTTTAGTTCCTATCGTCTTCTTTTGTATAATTTGTGACACATGCTGTGCACCATTTTAAATGCCCTTTTTTGATAAATAAAACTGAACATATTAAAACGAATCATTCTTCCTTTTCATAGTGTCAATACCCCCTTCTTGTAGATTTGTACGCAGGGTTCCCGAATCCACGCCCATACTATTGTTCCGGTATCCCTTATGTTACCTCAACTCATACTTGCCACAATGTTGTTGTGATCATTCAGTATTAAAAATAAAGGTTCCATTTTCATTGCAACAGTGATAAGACAACAACTGGCTTCTCTCCAGTGGAAGCATTCCAACAATTAAGATGCCTCCAAGATGATGGGTCTGTTCCAGAGTTAATAATGACAGCCAATTTACCGGCGGTGGGAATGCACTGCACATGTGCTCTGCCAATGTTACACATTGTAACTCTGATCTACGTAAATTGTATGTAACTCTATATCGAAAAGGGCGCGATATCCATATGGAAGCCGAAAATACGCATTGTGGGAGGAGGGAGGCATTTAAATTGTACAGTATGGGCTGGGTTAGGCACTTACTTACAACAAGGCAAATGTGTGACCAGAGATAGGCAAGGAAAAGTTAAGGTAGGTTTCTGAATACATAAGTCAGTTGCCTATTATTTACTGTTATTATTCACTGTTGTCTTAACTATGATTAGATGACATAATAACATTCATCCATTGTATTCTTTTTTCTTTTGTTTGTTTGAAAATTCTAGGTTGCTCCCACATGGGCCTCCTGACACAGACTAGGAAGAAGAAGCAGTGCCCAGCAGTGAAGATATTTATATGGACCACTGCTCCTCCATGTCAGTGTAGCGTTAAAAGTTACTCACTCCGCTGCATTCAGAACTCAAATGCTGGATCCACCCTTACGTACGGCTTGAGCAAACATACAATCCGAAAACCCAACCTTAAAACCTCTGAACTGTCCTCACTAAAAGTGGAGATTACATGGAAGTCTGAATAGCTGAGCTTAGGATGACTCACTGTACTACTTACAAACCCCCCCCCCCCCCCCTACAAAACAGAAAAAGTGCTTACTGCAATGCTCTACTCTACTCTATCTCACTTTGAATGGTCCAGGGGCAGAGGATCCACATCCATCCTGGTAATGCAGTGCTTGCACATGCTTTGTTACCAAAAGGCCCCTTTCCATAAGCACTACATCCCCTTATTGAGGAGCCAAGGAGTCCTCTCCACACTCCTGAAAAAAACAGTTTAAAGACCAAAACACAATAGATTATAGGCTTCTACTAGTAGCTTTCATTGCAGTGTCTAATTATATGCACAAAAAGAAACAAAGCTATTGTTGTAAACAGATGGGAATCCCAGCCATTAGTTTTAGGTGATTTAAATAGACAACTATTTTCAGCCCACAAGATTTTCCTCCTCTTTAAAGTCTAGAGATTGCAGCATTTATCTTGCTTTCTGATTATTCTAAAGCAAAAAACTTACATTCATTTCTTTCTTTCCACTTAAGATGGTCTCTTGTATCTTTTCCGTTTGGTGTGCATAGCTAGTGCACTTATTAAATTTCTGTTCTTGTGACCTCAGACAAAGCCAGCTCAGCACTTTCAAGAGGCCCAGTCCCAAGTGATTTAAAATTGCCTGACTCATTTCATAGATGTGATTGAAGAGAAACCTGCCTGACACCTTTAACAAGCTTGACAATATCACTTCCTAGGAATATATTTATCATATATTCATCAGTACATATTAGATCCATGTGTGAGCACACTCACACATGAAGTGCGGTGTGCAGGAATGTGAGAAGAGAAAAGGTTAGAGATGAATGGAAGATGTAATTGGGTGAATTTTTGTAGTTCCAGGTGAGGAGCAGGAAAAGTTTGGAGCAAAGAAACAGGCTAAAAAGTGGGTTGATATGAAGGTCAACAGAGAGTAAATAACTGATTAACGAAGAAGATGCTATTAGAAAGGCAAAGACTGAAAAAGATAGGGGTTTGGAGATATTGGGGTTAGTGGTAATGTCAATAGGAATATTAAGGTCACAAAAAAATGATAAATAGAAGGTCTGAAGAGAGCAAGGAGGTACAGATCAAGGAATCTAGAGATAAGACCAAAAGAACCAGAAAGGGAAATTAGTTGACCTTGAAAGACAGTAATAATAAAGAAGGTAAGAAGGGGTATGACATGATGAATATCGAAAAGTCAACATTTAATCTGTCAACACTTTTAACATATCAACTGTACTCTATTCAACAAGGTTGTTACCTTGATACCGCTTCCACATTATACAATTAGTCATACGTTCAAGTCTATTCTGTATATCTTGATGTAAGCTGCCTTAAAATCAAGCACAACTGTGTGTTAAACAGTCAATAGGCTATAGACAACTCTTTTGATGGACTACAATTTGTTAAACTAAAATTAATAAGTTCTGTTCAGCTGACAAAAGGTACTAAAAAAACACTTTTATCATTAATGTGTGTCTCTAGGTCAGTGTTTCTCAACCTCGGTCCTCAAGACCCCCTAACAGTCCATACTTTCTAGGTTTCCTTAAAGATTCAAAAGTGATATAATGAGCAGCACCTGTGGAGCTTTTAAAATGTGACAGTTAGTAATGAACACACCTGTGCTCCAGCAGTGAGACCTGGAAAACATGCACTGTTAGGGGGGTTGGGAAACACTGCTCTAGGTTATACATTTATTCAGTTGTACAAATACAAGCAGAGATTTGAAAGATTCTGTTGGAACTGATAAAAAATAGATTTTGTGTGCCGTCATTTAACATCTATACTAACAAAATATGCTACTATTTTGAGAGTGATGAAATCTTTAGCTGTGTACACACTACAAAAATTTCAGCAGATATTTTCAATGATTTTACCAATGACTAAAAGTCCTGATGAGGATGCCAAAGCATGCGTATACACTCAGATCTGTGATTGCCTCTCCCATAATCCTCAAATCATGATATCACGAACCGCGGCAGACGCCGCACTTACCTGCTTCCTGGTTCCCTGACGGCGTCCCTCTCCCGGCGCGCAGCTGCTGCAGCTCGTCGGAGACTGTCACTGAAGCAGTGACAGCCTCTGCTCAGTACTCACC
>WWET01000654.1:300190-311788 GCA_011038615.1 Limnodynastes dumerilii | reverse complement strand
CACTCTTTCACAGACAGAACCGCACCTAACTCACCCATCCTGCTCCTATACCCCCGCCCCCCCGTTTTCAGGTACCTTGTGGCACTTAAGAGTGTCATTGGGCTACCTTATCTTACCGTGCATACTTTACTTCTTAAGAAGGAAACTACACACAGAGAATGCCTCTCCGCCCTCCCTGGTTAATCTAAATCCCTCCCCCCTCCCACTTCTACCTAAACACTCCCCAGGCGGCATTAGCGCGCCTCCTTCTTACTAATCTACTCTGTGCTCTATTTAAAGACCGCACGGAGGTAACCTAGATACCTAAGTTGTACGTAGATTGCGTAAATTACCTACAACGCACGCGTCGTAGGTCATTTCGTAAAAGACTGTACTGAAAAAGCGGCTGCTTCTTAAGTATGAATACGGTCCTTTGTCTTGTTTTTCACATGTTTATTTATTGTGCATGCTTTCCTGTTTTGGATTGCTTGAGTATAAATGGAGTGCTGGCTGTCTGAATTCAACACATTTCTTTAAGAAAAGGACTCACCTGCTCCACTTTTCCCGATGCCTCTTTACCTTCTGCTTCCTTATATAAGTTTGCTAATATGCTTTTTCCTTCCATGTGCACCTTCACCAGTTCCTGTCCTTATGCAGATCTATTCTCTGACTACTAGCCTTTCATATTCTTGACCTGATGACTGGTCCAGTTTTGGAGGAATAAGGGTTGTTATAGACAGTGCCATAGGGGTAGATCCAGACCTAAGTGCTTGTTACGTTTCATCGCTAGCGTATTTTCTATGCACTCCCCTCGCTCGTACGTACTTTGACCGTTTTACGCTGCCCAAACCCTTCCTTAACTTTTCAAAGCGTAACTACTGACGTACGTAAGTGCCTAAGCACGCCCATACTTTTTTATTTAAATGCATCAACCCGCCACCGAAGTATAATTAAGGGTGTCGTTTGGATGTCTCGACCCTTCGTTCGTAGTTATGCTGTTGACACGAGGCTGGTACGTACATTCAGAGTTACGTGGCGTAACATCTAATACTAATGGGCGATTTTACGTGAGCGGCTAGCGTAAAATCGCTCGTATACGTAGTTTAGGATCTGGGCCATAGTCTGTTAGTTGCCTCATCTTGTCAGTTGCAAGTTCAAAACATACATTTAGGCAACATCTGTTTTTTCTTTGCAACATATATTTGATGCATTATATGGATTATAAAAATAGTTTAAACAATACCTAGAACATTTCATGGTCAAAATATGACATTAGGAACAGCTAATCATCAGCTAATGGCCTTTATGTTAGTTCAGAAATACTTCCCACTGCTTTTTAGAGGTTCTAGATGATTATTATTAAAAAGACTTTTCTGTTCTGTTTTCAGGGATTGATATGAATCTATAGAACATAACAGAATGTCTGGTTTCTAGCTTAGAGGCCTCTAATATCGGACGATTTCAAAGGACCGGCTTCACTTTATATTTTCAATTCAACATTAGTAAATTTTAATATTAGAGAGAATACTGTTTCTTTCTATCTCTTTTTTTCTGTCACTTTTGGTTATAGCAATCAATAAGATTCTGCTGGCATTCTCTAATATGTAACAAAAAAGTGAGAACTAGAATCTGATTGGTTGCTATGGGCAACATCTCCACTTTTTCTTTCCCACAGTTTAGTAAATCTGGCCCATAGAGTCATATAGAATGCATAAAACACAATTAGAGTGCAGAGGTAAATCAATTCTTTATTCTGCAGTAACTGTTTGGTGACTGAATTTCAAGCAGTCTTGTTGTAAGTAACATTAAGGAGAGAAATGATGAAGAACAGCTGTGCTTAATAATTCCACAGGGCCTAATTATATGGTGCACAACTCAAGCTGCTGGATCTGCTTCTGATTTCAGATGGTTTCTCAGAGCTTCGGAATAGGTTCTGCCAAGCTTAGAATAACACAGATCAGGGGTACCATTTTGGGTATGTATTGTTGTAAATTGCAGGTGCTTGGAAGAGAGAGGGCGTGTAGAAACTGAAGCTTAAGGGAAAAATTTGTTTCTCAGCCTCAGGTGGATTAAGTAAGTAAGTCTCATTTCGTTTCAAGCAAACATAATGTTGTTTCATAGAAACAAAGATATGTTTATGTATACCCTTCAACATGACCCATTCCATTAGGTACAAAATACTCTGCACTTTTGTTAAAGAGGCAAATACTTTTTTAAATATTAGTTAATTCATTTAAGCCAGGTGAGTAACAGTTGTAAGCTTAGGAGTGGATTAAATTGTACCTAATGGATTGGGTCATGTTGGAGGGTCTGCTTTATGTGTTCTATTTTTCATTTGCAATACTGCACATGCCCAGAACCCTGGGATACGCCTCAGAATGCTGGATATTGTTCCCATTTGGCCAGTATTTTCGTATATCGGGCATGACAGACAACCGTGTGCACTTTATATGCACAGTGGGCGAGGGATCCTATTTAAATCGTGCTGTAAGGGATAAGATTGTCTTGTCCACACATTACACTTACATGCGGACAAAATAAGATGGGGTTCTAGACCAGGGTTGCCGACTCTCCCAGAATATCAAGGAGACTCCCGTAAATTGGGTATCCCGGGAGAGCCGGCAAATCTCCTGCAAGCCCCGACCCACTATCAATTACAACTGTAATCCCTATAGTTACTAGGGATGGGCGGGACTTTATTGTGTCATCAAGCCCCTCCCACTCCCTTTAACACTCAGGTTCTCCCGGAGGGAAGCTTTCAAATGTCGGCAGCCCAGTTCTAGACATGCAAGTGTCCTTTGTTCCCTAAGTGAGTGGGGGAGGGCCCTAATCACTCAAATATGGAACTTTGCAGGGGGTGAATATATGGAACCCCTCCGTACGTTCACAATCCACTACTACATCAGGATCCGGTCCAATATTATTATTATTATTATTATTATGGGATTATGTTTAATATGTTTAAAGATGCCCATATTTAAATGAATGTGGTGAACTGAGTGTAATTAGAATAATGACTTTCTCCACACATGAATTAATATACTGAAAATAAATATGTAACAGTTATCAGAGTAGTTTATTAGTCCCCACAGCTTCTGGTTTGTGTACATCACAGGCCTGGTTAAGCAGCGTGTCACTGCTGTGAGGACCCATGCAGATGTAATATTATGGAGATACAGTCTCCTGCTAAGAGTATCAATTGAATATTGTATGCTTCGGAACACTGTGCTAAGTGATTTTGTACAGAAGATGCTGTTTTCTTTCTCTGTTTTGCACAAACAAAAGTAAGCACAGAAAAACTTCTCTAAACTGCAAAATAAATCAGTAAAATCAAATCAAAAGAAAACTGTGACACTTTCTTACCCTATACCAACATATAATGTCCGCTTATATCCAGGGAAGCGCTGATACCCCGTGTTTTGGGTTTGTTTGTACTATAAAACCAACTTTGTATTTTGTTTTATTTTGGAAAACACCCCGTTTTCTTTTTGTCTGGTTTTGTATTTCTTAAAAATACTGTCAAATTATTTAATTGAGTGAAATTTTTCCCTACTATCTTAGCAGTTAGATCATTAGCAATAATTTACAGTCCTTTACATCGACAACAGTTAATATTTTCACCAATTTCAGCCAAAGGTTTCAGAGATTTCAATAGTGACCTAAGAGTCAGAAACGGGTGTAGGTCCGCGTAGTGATATCTGTGTCCAAGAATGTAGAATGCCAGAACCGGACAATTGAAGACTGCACCCGGTGGCAGTACCAGACTCACAGGGGCACACTCACACTCACACTAAAGGAACAAAGCAAGGAGAGGCAGTAGAGGAAGGAGGCAGAAGGAGACCACAATGGAAAAAACCACATGGGCACACAAACAGCAATGCAATGCAGAGAAGAAGCACAAGGTAACTAAGCAGAAGACCACTTTAACCGACACCATGGAAAACTAGCTGCTGGCTATATAAGGGATATGTCTCCCAATAAGTTCTTTTGACCAGACAAACCTCCAAGCTGATTGGTGGACATGATAACGCCTAGTACTGATTACCTAAAAGACACCCTGTGCTGCTTGTGTAGAATCCAAACATGGGGGCACCCAATACCATTTTATATTTTTGTTAATCTAATTACACTTTTTTATCCACATACCGTTGTCACATGATCGATGGCTGCTGTCATTATTTTTACACATGCTACTAGCTCTGGAAATAATAAACTGTTAGCAGCTGATTACACAAACCTGCAACTAAAAAAGGTGATATATTTTTTTTTAAGTAGGTTTTAAGGGAATATTAAAATCTGTATAAGATGTGTTAAAAGTCTTGGGATGACGATTAAGAAGCAATTTGTTTCTGAAGCTGCCACTTTACAGCAGTTTCAAGCCAATGTCTTAAGAAAATGAAGCATGCATAAAGCCAGGGGATTCTCAACAGTAAGATAACATGTAACCCCTGTCCCTAAATCATGACTACAGAGGCATAATAAGTATGGAATTCAGTTTGTATTTCTACATTCTGTTTGATCTTGATTTTTTAAAGTTTCCTTCAATCTGACATTGCACCTTGTATAAAACAATGTACTTCAACTATCATGTCATTTCAATAATTAATATTTCAATACTAGATTTTTAAGGAGATTTTTTGGGAAGGTTTTGTAGTGTAGTTCCTTATCAAAGAGAGGACAGAGAGGATTTTTAGATTATTGTACAGCACCAGTGGCGTATCTACTGCAGGAACTGCAGGGGTTTGACTGCTACGTGTTACGATCAATCCCTGTTATGACGACCTTTCTCCACCACTAGAGGCCTCTTGTGCTTTCTCTTCTTCCCAGCCAGTGTCTGAGTCAGGAGTTTGGAGCTCATTATCCTGGATCTCAGACACTTGTTCCTCCAGCATATAAACCAGCTTTTTTTTTTTACTCTCTAATGAAATCGCTGATATAGGCAAAGAAACGCGTTAGAGTTCTGTTTTATGGTGGAGAGAATACCAATAGCCCCCCAAGAATTGGTGAGAGAACGCTATGAAGATTCTGCACAGCTGATTGGGACTGAAAAGTTGACGGAGCACTGAGCGGCCTAAGATCTTTACAGGACTGGATTCTGCCTCCTTCCTTTATTTCCATACAGTGGACTGCAATTTCTCTTAGAATAATGCAAGAGGAGGACAAGTGTAATCGTTAGTCTGGTGAGTGGACGGGACGCCACCAGCACGTGGAGCCGCCGGGACAATATTAGCTTGTGATATATGATATCATACATAATTGGATGAGTATATGTGATAATTCACTAATTCTTAGGTTGTTTGTATATTTTGCATATTGTCTATTCTACTGGGATAATTGTTATATGTAGTGTGATTTATTGGTATTATCCACATAAGACATTATATTGTGTTTTAATTATATTTAATAATAAAAAATTGTTTACATTGGTAATAGCGCTCTTTTTCTGCTCTAGTACCTCCATACCCCTGTACTAAGTTGTTTGACTTACTATTGACTGCCCTGTATACCCATCTGTATCAATATCACGTGTTTCAGCTCTTTGGGGCTGATCCAGAGCTACGCCCGCCGTAGTTAATAGCTATCTATGCATGCACCGGGCAGATGTTGCCCGGCGTAACTATGGCAACGCTCGATTGTGGATCGGGCATCCGTAGCCTCAGCGTAGTAACGCTGGAGGGGGCGTCCCCCAGCGTTACTACGCCAAGGTTAGTGCAGGGTGGTGGGGGGAGAGAGGGTAATGAGGCTGGGAGGGAGGTGTTATCGTACTAACGCCGCTGTCCCAGCGTATTTACACAGTTAGGGTAGCCTTCAGCCGGCGTAAGGGAGTGTAAATACGATAGGGCAGGGGGAGTGTCAGGGGGAGGCCCACGATGTAACGCTGAGCGTTAGTACGCTCAGCGTTACATCATAGGTCTGGATCAGGCCCTTTGTCTCCAGTATGCTAGTTCATGGTCCTGGCATTCCACTGTATCTGTTTCTTCTGAGTCTCTGTGTATTAGAATTCTGCTATTTTCAAGTCTGCGTTCATCTGCTAAATACTCTCCCCTGTGAGTTCTCCTTATGAATCTAGGTATTGTTTCTGCTACTATTTCCTGTGAACGCCGGTATCCTTAGTAATTCAGTCTCCAAGGAATCCAGTCCAAGGAACACATTCTTTGTTATACTCTTCCTGTGGATTTTATTTTTATTTGTAATATTCCGTTTGGACGCTAGTATCATTTGGTCGTATTCAAATCTAAGAAGCTTCTGCTTCTTAGATGTGGAGATTCCCAAAATTACCTATGCATGTGTAGTAGGTCATTTACACAGTCAGGTATGTAGATTGCCTCTGAGAGGCGGCCTTTAGCTGGGGAGTGTATTTACACTCCCTTACGCCGGCTGAAGTTAGGGTAGCCTTCAGCTGGCATAAGGGAGTGTAAATACGATAGGTCAGGGGGAGGCCCACGATGTAACGCTGAGCGTTAGTACGCTCAGCGCTACATCGTAGGTCTGGATCAGGCCCTTTGTCTCCAGTATGCTAGTTCCTGCTCCAGGCATTCCATTGTATCTGTTTCTTCTGAGTCTTTGTGTATTAGAATTCTGCTATTTTCAAGTCTCCGTTCATCTGCTAAATACTCTCCCCTGTGAGTTCTCCTTGTGAGTCCAGGTATTGTTTCTGCTGCTGTTTCCTGTGGACCCTGGTATCCTTAGTAATTCAGTCTCCAAGGAATCCAGTCTCACACATTCTTTGTCATACTCTTCCTGTGGATTTTATTTTTATTTGTAATATTCCGTTTGGACGCTAGTATCATTTGTATTAAAATCTAAGAAGCTTCTGCTTCTTAGATGTGGAGATTCCCAAAATGACCTATGCATGTGTAGTAGGACATTTACGCAGTCAGGTATGTAGATTGCCTCTGAGAGGCGCCTTTAGCCGGGGAGTGTGGGGGAGAGACAAGGGGCCTGATCCAGACCTACGCTCGCATGCGAGCTAACGCTGATTGTAAGCGTAAAATTGGCAGAAAAAACGCACTGCGCATGTGCAGAGTGACAACTTCCGGTCGTACCAAAGACCTTTTTGTAACGGTGATTCGGGCGTCCGTATTGTTTGTGTTTTTTCTGACGACGGGGCGTGTTTATAGTACGAAGTTAGTACGGACGCTGGAGTTAGGGAATGTAGGCGGGGGAGCCATTTAAATTGTACAGTATGGGCGTGCTTAGAACGGTACGAACAGCGCGTCGCTACGAAAATACGTACGAACACATGGAAAAGTTAGGGTAGGGTTCGGCGGGCGTAATGAAAGGAGGTAAGGGGAGTGTGGTGGGAGTGAAAGTTTTTACGCTGCAGCGGTAATACGCTCCGCTCTCATGCGTAGGTCTGGATCAGGCCCAAGGAGAGGCGAGGTCCGCGCGTAGTTTCTTTCTTAAGAAGGAAACTATGCACGGTAAGATAATGTAGCCCTGTGGCACTTGTAAGTGGCATAAGGTACATAAAAAGGGGTGGGGAGCTGGTTAGGGGCAGGACGGGTGAGTTAGGTGCGGTTCTATCTGCATCTAATGCACTCTTAGCTATAAATACGGTCCGTTGTGTTTAAGCATATCTCTGCACTCTTCTGACTACCTTGTTTATCCCTTGTGAATCATAACACTACAGAACCTGGAGGAGAAGAAGGCCCGTGACAGTCACCCACCTTGCACCCATGGAATTCTAGGCTGGCAGTTTTAGATAGCACTTGGCCCTCAGTCAGCAGCATCTGGCAATATATTATTAACAGCACATAGCAATCATAGACTAAGTGCCAAGGGCTGTCTTAAGCTGCAAGCCTATGACCGTTGCCTGTACATGTGCAGAACAGTCACCAGCCACCTCCTTGTTATGGGGCTCGAGTAGCTCTACCCCTGCCCCTGTACAATACAATATAATCTAACTTACTCTGTATTTTACATTTTTAACCCTTTCTGCCAGCACAACACAATGGGCTGGATTCAGACTTAAGCAAGTGCTTGAAATTACTTACTCCTGGGCTAAACCATGTTGATTGCAGGGGGAGTCAAGTTAATTGTATTCTTTGCATGCAGGGATATATCTTTGAATTGCTTACTGCACACAGATACTGACCAGCTTTACAATCACACTGTTATTTAGACTTGGGATAGGAAACATCACCTCTCAACTCTAATACTGCTTGGCACAGATGAAATATGACTCCTCTGCAATCAACATGGTTTAGCCCAGGAGTAACTAAGTTCAAGCACTTACTTAAGTCTGGATCCAGCCCATAATCTCACTCTCCCCTCATCTGGAGAAATCAGTTGACAAGTTTCATGTGCAGAAGCACTAAAGATTTCCTGCCAATATGATCTGAACTTCCCTGGTGAACTTTATTTCAATGTAAAATGTTTCTTATCAATGTAAACAATAATGTAGTCTCTCTTCAGCATTACTATAGACGGAAGAATTTGAAGCCGGGTAGCAATCCATGATATCTGTATTTCAAATATGTTGCCGTTTTCTTATACTAGAAGAGTTAAATAGAATCATCACAATCGTAGGTTGAAATTACCATATGGTTTGAAAAGAAAAAAAGCTAGAAAAAGCTGCCAAATAGTCCCTCCGTGGGAAGGATGATTCCTCTTTTGTAGAACAGAATTGACTTTGTTTGAACTAATGAATCATCTTCCAATAATTTCTATTACTGAGAGAAAAGTGAGCTCAGTATAATCACTAAATCTGCTTTGTTTTGTGCTCGCGGGAGCTAGCAGCTGTACAGTAATAAGCGGCATGTTCTTTTCCCTCCCTATGTTCAACATATAGTTATTTTAAGGAGAGGAGCGTGAATTGAAGGTTGGAGCAATAAAGCATAGTTAAAGTGGTTTGTTGGGGAACTGTCTGCCTGTTTGTCTATGTCTGGCGGGGAGAAGTGAATGAGATGATTTTATGGGACTGTGTCTGTGGTCTTTATGGCGGTGCAGGCTGGTAATTCTTGACCAGCCACACGAATGATTAGGACAAACATATAAAGCTGACCTATTGCTCTGTCTATTTGCTGACAGCTTTCATTAGCACATAATAATATCAGTTTATATCATATTCTAAAACGCTGAAGCACAAGTCAGTTTTATTATATTGGCATTTAGTGTTTTAGTTTATTTTAATGATAAATGAAATCATAACGTTTAGTGCAAAACAAGACGTAAAAGTTACCATGTACAGTGAATGTGTAAAAGAAAATAAATGACTAGATGATTGGTTTCCAGTCTTCATAGCAGCCATAGTTTCTGCAGTATACGCTGTTGCATTTTCAAGGTAGGTACTTTGCTGCAGCTACTATGGGGGAGATCCAGACCTAAGAGCTTGTTACGTTTCATCGTGTAGCGTATTTACATTAGAGTGTTTTCTATGCGCTCCTCTAGTCACTCCCCTCGCCCGTACATACTTTGGCCATCTTACACTTGCCAAACCCTACCTTAACTTTTCAAAGCGTAACTACTGACGTACGTAAAGGCTTCACATACGTAAGTGCGTAAGCACGCCCATACTGTACGATTTAAATGCCTCACCCCGCCTCCAAAGCGTAATTACGGGTGTTGTGTGGCTGTCACGCCCCTTTGTTCATAGTTACGCTGTTGATACGTGGCTGGTACGTATGTTTAGAGTTACGTGGCGTAACATCTGCCGTGCGCATGCGCAGTAAATACTAGTGGGCCATTTTATGTCAGCGGTTATTGTAAAATCGCTGGAACACGTAGTTTAGGATCTGGCCCTATTTCACCTACTCAATTAGGTAGATGCATACAATTTCTGAATTATGTCCCCATCCTACCAATAAATACCACATGCTAATTAGTATGAGGTTAGAGTTTAGTAGAACAGGTGGTATATAGATGTGACCAGATATACCTTTTCACTAAAATAGGGAAAAGCTCATCATACATGGCGTGAAATCGGCATGCATGGTGGGAACACTCGCTGGGGAAAGTTGAAGGAGGCTACAGAAATCTATAAACATTTGTTTACTTACTATTTAGCTGTAAGAAGATTTCCTGCGGAGATGTAATAAATGGGACTGATGTCACCCATTCAAAGGCCGGGAGAGAGCACTTGACTTATCCTGTGAGTCATCGCTCTCTCTGCAGTTAGCTGAACATGCTCAATACTATAGGCAGAAAAGTTTTGTTGCTCTTATAAATACATTCTGATTTTATAAGATTTAGAAGATTGTTAAGAATGTTAATCGCAAATGCAATTGTAAGCGGTACTGTGTCCACATATGTAAATGCAGACTACTCTGGAAAAGTGTACAATTGTGATTGTGGACCAGATCCTGATTTAAGAACAACAGGGCACATACAAATGCCGAATGCGTCAGTATCTTTTTCAATTGTTATGTGCATTCCATGTAGTAACGACCTTCAATAACAGGGTGTGCACCTGGTGTATGCATGGGGGGGAGGACGATCGATGCAAATTGTGTGGTAAGGGCTTGGCTAAGACCTTTACGAATAAGTCTGCATTACGCATCTGCTGCATTTTACGTGGGGAGGGTGCATAACATTTAAGGTAGGGGTCTGAGCTTGTAAGTTCCGTGCATGCAAGGGCATAGCACTACTCCCACATGCACCTAAGTCCATTCCATACAAGTGGCTGTGTGTTCCTAATTAGTGATCTTGTCCTGTAAGTGGATCTGCATGTAAAATGAACATACATTGGATCATAATTGGAACTCTAGCAACTTCATTATAAATAGTAAATATTGTGTCTAATTTGTTATTGCTTATTACATGTTTAAAAAATGTTACCTAACACAACTCAGTCTGACATTGTAAACTTTCATTACTACTAGTACTTATAAAATATAAATTCTATAACATACAAAAATACAATAATTCTATATAAACACACAAAATTGAGGTTGCTCAAATCAATTTAAAAGTTGATATAGAGCAGGTGCTGCATGGAATAGAGAAATCACACAGATACAAAAAGGCACCCCAGCAGTCTTGCAATTAGACAGTATCAGTATCCATCCATATATATATATATATAAATTAATATATACAATGGAAAACATGTTTTTCTCAACTAACAGTGTTAAACAAAAAAGGATGTTATTATAAATATATTTTCTATGCTGATTTAAAAAAATAAAATAAATAAGAATCTTTTTATTAACCAAAGTTTTAAAGTTAAGTTCTCTTTAATAACCGACATTCCTATACATAACTCGCTTAAAGCATTTAGGAAGGTTGTTTTTGGCCTCTCCCTGGTTCTATATCACGTGAGCCAGACTTTGCATGGGTTAGTCCACTGATTTTGGTGGGAAGCCGCTGTATAGTCTATTACTTTTGCCTTCTGAACAAAGAGAAAAATGCAGTGTTTTCTCTGTCATTAGTTCCAAGTGGCACAATGTCAAAAAATTGTATTAACCATTCAGACTGTTTTTGCTACCTTTATGGTGAGTTAAAATTAACACATTAGAAACCCTGGGCCTGATTCAGACTTGAAATTAAGAGCCTGATTCAGAGGTTGAAAATAAGAACTTAAAGTTACACCTGGGCAAAACCATGTTGATTTCAGGGGGGGTCAAGTTAATTTTATTCTATGCATGCAGGGAGAATACTTTGCTTTTACTTATTGCA
>WWET01000654.1:257207-281304 GCA_011038615.1 Limnodynastes dumerilii | reverse complement strand
AAACGGATCTCTGAATACGGCCCTAAATCTGGATCAGGCCCAATGACACAGAGAGTGTTTAAGGACTGGATACAGAGTTTGAAAATATGATGAAATTAGTTGAAAAGTTGCACCTGGGTAACACCATGGAAATTAAATTAATGTTATTCTTTGCATGCAAAGAGAATAGTTTGCTTTTGTTATTGCACACAGATACTGACAAGCTTTACTTTTAAACCATTATTAATGCTTGGGCTAGTAAACATCATCTCTCAGCTACTCAAATCAACTACTTCAAATATTGTTTTCAACAAATGACATTTGCCTCTCCTGTATTTCAATATGGCTTGCTTAATGTGTTACTTTTCACCTATTATCCTATTGTTTTCGAACTCTGTATTTGGTTTTAAAAGGTTAAAGCTGTTATTAATTTAAAAATGGAAAAACACTTTAAGAGCTGGATTTACTAAAGTCGATTTTGGATTTTGCAACCGCCGTAATTGTAAAACAAAATCACCATAAAATGACTACAAAATACAGTCTTTTCAAAATTGCCATTTAGAAGAATGACCATGATACGGGTCTAATTCTGTGCTGTCCCTCTGAAAATGACTCTCTGGGCCTGATCCAGACCTACTATAAATATTAGAATGGGTCAAGAGGTTCTGCGCTTACAGTTTTTATATGAGTCCACAGTTCTTTATTCTTTATTCTGTACAGCTTATTGCTTTCTTCGGTCTAAATTCTACTCTCTTTCCACCTGTCGTGGTCTACGTTCTCCTGCTCTCCTCTTCTCTCAACGGGCTCCAGTCCTTAGGGAAAGGTAAGAAGAGATCTTTGCGCAGTACTGTGGGTTATAGGGCACTAATATTCTGTTCTCCCCTACTCACACTTTTATTCTCTTGCTCTTATTCTAAAATGGGAGGGTCTCTTATTCACTCCTTCTGCTGGTTGTGTCTCCTCTCACTTTCGTTAGGGTATATGCCTCGGAAGGAGAGAAACACCCAACCTTGTGTGACCTCGTTAAACGTCAAAAGGTAAGTTATTACTCTAAAGTATTTCACTCACATTTTCTCTCTCTTGTATATACAGCATATCTGATTAGCCTCTCTCTTTTTCCTTTTCTTTCAGGTAGTTAACCTCAGGAAAAACAGACACACTCTTCCTTGTGTAATATCACCAGTGTATTTTGTAAATAATTAATATATGACACCACTACTCACATATTCCACCTCTTGTGTTCGAGCATCTGAGTGTGGTCTCTTGGGTGGTCTCCTCCCACTGGGCGTTCCGTATCTCCCGTCTCTAGTCTCCGGTGTATATATATATATATAGAAGAAAAGAGGACACTTCGTAGTGTACACCAGAGGGTCAATGCGACTCTCCAATGGTAGAATGCACTTACCTCACAATTTCTTTGATATGCAGCTTAAATAAAAGTAGCAGCTTCAATAAAGATTTTTTGTGTTCTTCCTTTTTCTTTTGTCTTAAATCTTACAGGTAGGTCCAATGATGTCTTTAATTATTATATTCCTTTATTGTTTACAAAAATGCACATAAAATCTCCATAAAAGAACTTTTAAGACATGTAATGTTGCAAAAAGTATTTAAAATATTAAAACATATGTTCCAGAAGAGGTCCTATTCTTTTTTTCTTTTCTAGGGACCTTCACCTGCCTTAAAATTGCACTCCTACTCCTATACCCAAAGTTGAAATAGTCTCCTCATATACCGAACAGGAAAAAAGGGCCCTTAACCTGGGTTCCCGGGAGAGGGTGGGGAGATGAGAGGCTGCAATCTGGGACAGAAGGTACTCCTGCACTGACCTGACCAACACGTTTCAAACAGACTCCTGTTCTTTTTCAAGGTACGGTCTGTGCTGTAGAATTCCCTCCTTTTATCTGCATGGTGACGTCACTATCGGTGGCTGTCTTCAGCCCAGCTTTGATCTTTTCTATCCCTTCATTCTATTCATTAAATCATTTCCATCCTTCTCCAAGGTCTGTTTTTCAGAATTACACAAGTATCAATACATGAATACAATGGTTTTTTTTTTCCTTAACGGGGCTTACCCTATACCGCATTCACCGCTGCACTGAGCTTCCATTGCGACTGCTTTTTCTCCTATCCTTGAATTTCCAGTTTCCTTTTACTTCTTTCTACTCTTTATATTAAAGGATCCATATGTTTTCTTTTCTTATATGTTTTGTCCTTTCCTCATTCTATTATTCTATTCTCCTATTGTCCGTCTCCTCAGGGTCTTAAACTCCGTCTTCCGATGAGACTGTCAAATATCAATGGGTAAAGTGTATGATGAGTACTTCTGTCTGATATACTCTTTTCTAAAATCGGACCTAGTGGGGGGTATTTCCAGGATATATAATAAGAGACACAATCTCTGGAAATATATCCCTGGGAGTGGGAGGAGACCACCCAAGAGACCACACTCAGATGCTCGAACACAAGAGGAGGAATATGTGAGTAGTGGTGTCATATATTAATTATTTACAAAATACACTGGTGATATTACACAAGGAAGAGTGTGTCTGTTTTTCCTGAGGTTAACTACCTGAAAGAAAAGGAAAAAGAGAGAGGCTAATCAGATATGCTGTATATACAAGAGAGAGAAAATGTGAGTGAAATACTTTAGAGTAATAACTTACCTTTTGACGTTTAATGAGGGCACACAAGGTTGGATGTTTCTCTTCTTCCGAGGCATATACCCTGACGAAAGTGAGAGGAGACACAACCAGCAGAAGGAGTGAATAAGAGACCCTCCCATTTTAGAATAAGAGCAAGAGAATAAAAGTGTGAGTAGGGGAGTGCAGAATATTAGTGCCCTATAACCCACAGTACTGCGCAAAGATCTCTTCTTACCTTTCCCTAAGGACTGGAGCCAGTGGAGAGAAGAGGAGAGCAGGAGAACGTAGACCACGACAGGTGGAAAGAGAGTAGAATTTAGACCGAAGAAAGCAATAAGCTGTACAGAATAAAGAATAAAGAACTGTGGACTCATATAAAAACTGTAAGCGCAGAACCTCTTGACCCATTCTAATATTTATAGTAGGTCTGGATCAGGCCCAGAGAGTCATTTTCAGAGGGACAGCACAGAATTAGACCCGTATCATGGTCATTCTTCTAAATGGCAATTTTGAAAAGACTGTATTTTGTAGTCATTTTATGGTGATTTTGTTTTACAATTACGGCGGTTGCAAAATCCAAAATCGACTTTAGTAAATCCAGCTCTTAAAGTGTTTTTCCATTTTTAAATTAATAACAGCTTTAACCTTTTAAAACCAAATACAGAGTTCGAAAACAATAGGATAATAGGTGAAAAGTAACACATTAAGCAAGCCATATTGAAATACAGGAGAGGCAAATGTCATTTGTTGAAAACAATATTTGAAGTAGTTGATTTGAGTAGCTGAGAGATGATGTTTACTAGCCCAAGCATTAATAATGGTTTAAAAGTAAAGCTTGTCAGTATCTGTGTGCAATAACAAAAGCAAACTATTCTCTTTGCATGCAAAGAATAACATTAATTTAATTTCCATGGTGTTACCCAGGTGCAACTTTTCAACTAATTTCATCATATTTTCAAACTCTGTATCCAGTCCTTAAACACTCTCTGTGTCATTGGGCCTGATCCAGATTTAGGGCCGTATTCAGAGATCCGTTTAGTATTTTTTGCGCTTGCGTAGTAACTTTATGTACATAGTTTTCGTTGACTATACGCACGGAAGTTCCTAACGGACATGAATCGCATTTGGAGTCATACGCATAGAAATCAGGCGTACGGGAAAATTTACATAATAGTGGGTGGGGGGGGGCATTTAAATAAACGCATGGAGGTGCAGTTATCAAGAATCGCATGGACGGAGCACATATACACACGTATGTACACACAGAACAGAGAGGTGTAGAGACTCGTAAGTCACCGACCGCATGTTCGGGAGAGGGGAGTGTTGGGGTTGTTGGTGGCTGTTTCCTTGCTCCGTCCATGTGTATAATTGCATACATTAAAAAAACGGATCTCTGAAATGCCCCTTAAGGGCGTTTTACGTACACATGCGTGCTTAAGTGACGCACTACTAAGGATAATGCACTCCCCTGGCATTCTCACAAACGTAACTTAGCTGATTTATGTGTACAACACCCTACCTTAACTTTTTCTTGTGTATCTCTCTGCGTACGTAATGACTTGTCATCTGTAAGTGCCTAATTCAGCCCATACAGTACAATTTAAAGGCCTCACCCCACCTGCAATGCGTATTTTCGGCTTGCGTGGGGATGTCACGCACTATCGTACTGAATTACGTACAAGTTACATACAATCAGAGTTATGATGAGTTACATCTGCCATGCGCATGCGCAGTGCGTTCCTACAGACAGATTTACGCATGCAACGTGCGTAAATTGCCACGTTATTAAGTTTGGATTGGGCCCATTGTTTCTAGGCCATAAATTACAGTTACAGTTGTTACAGGTAAGAATAAAGGATCTCAATAAGCCATTTTTTGCAAAACCACAACTTACTGTACAGGATGCTGTTGTCAGTCCAGGCGGCAGTATTTTGAACGTTATACAGGCACCAGGAAAAAAAGGGAACATATTTCGCAAACGCTGTGGTGTTTGCATCGGGTGTAAGGTTAGGGTTAGTCTACGGGGCATGGAGGGTTATGGTTAGGCTGCATGGCATGGAGAGTTAGACTTAGGCTGCGGGAAGTGAAGCGTTAGGGTTAGGAACGGGTTAAGGGTAGGAATCGGTTAAAAGACTTAAGCAGGATACACACTTTGGCTTTTCAGCAGATAATCTTGTCAATAACACAATCAAAAGACAGTTTCACCAGATATCTACCAGAGTGTACTGTCCAAAGATCTCCTAATAGCCACAGTACTGAATTGCAAAAAGCAAAAGATATCTTTCCATGGTTAATATTAGGAACTCCATAAGCTCAAATCAAAAGATTACTGATCTTGGCAGTACACACTGTTAAGATATCAGGTCTTGATTGTGCGATTGGAAACATTATCTGTTAAAAAAGCCCCAGTGTGTACCCAGCATTACCTTTCTATGGATGACTCTTCACAACTGCAGCAATCTCATCAACGCTACTTTCTACAGTGCTGACCAGGGCTGGAGCGATGGGATAAGCGGGGGGATGCCATGCAGGATATTTCCAGGCTGGAGAGGTTCATCTCCCCCATTCCCCACTGCTGCAGTTACACAAAGCAGATGATAGCAAACCCCCTTTCAGCTGCCAGGGTTTGCTATCAGCTGCTCTGTGTTCCGCCTGGCAGCTGATAGCAGGAACTTCCTGCACACAAAGGACACTCCTTCCTTGGGACACCAGCGTCACTAGGAAGTACAAGGAGTGTGTGCCACCGAGGAAGGGAGGACATATAAGGTAAGTATAGCATATGGGTGGGGAAACACTAGGATGCTTGAGAGACAGAAATGGGAAATATAGGGAAGGACACAAGGGGCAATACTGGAATGTGGAGACACATGATGGGGAACAAGGGGGCTATAGAGACATGATTGGAAATACTGGGGGGCTGGAAACACATGATGGGGATACTGGGGGGCTGTAGAGATATGATGGGAATTACTGGGAGCTGGAAACACATGATGAGGTCTGGACAGACATGATTGGAAATACAAAGGGACTGGAGAGACATGACTGGGAATACTGGGGGGTTGAAGACACATGATGGGGAACTGGGAGCTGGAGAGACAAGCTATGGAATACTGTAGGGCTTGCGAGACATAATTGGGAATACTGATGGGTCTGGAGACACATTATAGGGATACTGGGGGACTGGAGACAAGATGGGGAATACTGGGGGGATGGAGACATGATGGTGGATACTGGAGGGCTGGAGACACATGATGGGGATACTAGGGGATGAGATGAAGACTATATGGGGGATAATAGGGGACTGGAGACATAATGGTGGATACCAGGGCCGTAATAAGGGGTGTGTGATAGGGCAGCCACCCAGGGCACCAAGCTTAATGAGGGCACCAGTAAGCTAATATTTAATGATAAATTGGTTTGGAATTCAGGGTTGAGGGCACCATTTTTCCTTTTTGCCCCTGGCGCTAAAATTTCTTGTTACGGCTCTGGTGGATACTTAGGGGCTGGAGACACATGAGGGGATGGAAAGACATGAATAGAAATACTGGGGGCCTGGGAGACATGCTGGGGAATATTGGGGGTCTGGATAAACATGATTGGGAATACTGGGGGTCTGGAGGTACATGATAGGTATACTGGGGGGCTGGAGACATGATGGGGGATACTCAGGGGCTGGAGACACATGATGGGGTACTGGCAGGTTGAAGACTTGATGGGGATACTGGGGGACTGGATACATGCGGCCTCATTTATCTCCCCAAAAAATTTCACAAAAATCTTTGTATTTACTAAGGGGAGATTTTTCATGGAGATTTTCAAACTCTGAAGATGTCGGAGATTTATCTCTGGAGATTTAAATCTCCGGAGTTGCCCGCGATTTGTATGAATATAATGTTATGTATAGAAAAATGCTTGTTTCACAATAAATCTCCAGAGTTTGCTTTAAAATCTCCGGTGTTACATCAAAAATCGTGAGACTTCACATAGAACACTATTCGCATCACAGACCATCTGCACATTTAATGAGTGATAAAGATGATGATTAGTATATAAATGTGCCTTGCTTTTAGGTGGTCTAAGCGCAATATGTGTGCAATCTATCGCTCCAAGGACATTGAGAAATCCAGAGAGCCGATAAAAGTGTAACTTCAGGTCACGCCAAGTTTCATAGAAACATAGAAAGTGACGGCAGATAAGAGCCCCATGGCCCATCTAGTCTGCCCATTTGTTTATTCAAAACTATACTGACCCTAGACCCTATTTACCCTCAATTTGGTTTACAATTTAGAATTCCCTTATATTTATCCCAAGCATGTTTAAATTGTTCTACTGTATTGGCCTCAACCACCTCAGATGGGAGGCTATTCCACTTATCTATCACCCTTTCAGTGAAGTAATTTTTCCGCACATTTCCTTTGAATCTACCACCCTCCAGTTTATATTCATGCCCTCGTGTTCTATTACACCTTTTCTTTTGAAAAATGGTACCCTCCTCTAGCTGGTCACAACCCTTGATGTATTTGAAAGCTGCTATCATGTCCCCCCTCTCTCTTCTCTGCTCCAAGCTATACATGTTTAGTTCTTCTAGCCTTTCTTGGTATGATTTGTTATAAAGGCCATGGACCATTTTAGTTGCTCTTCTTTGCACAGTCTCTAATGTATTTATGTCTTTCTGGAGATATGGCCTTCAGAACTGAACACAGTATTCTAGGTGAGGGTGTACCAATGATTTATAAAGGGGCATCACTACTTCTCTCTTTCTGCTACTAATTCCTCTCCCTATGCAACCAAGCATCTGACTTGCCTTTTTCATTGCTTTGTTACATTGATTGGCTACCTTCAAGTTACTGGAAATAATGACTCCTAGATCCCTTTCCTCCTCGGTAGATTCTAATGTAATGCCATTAAGGAAATATTGAGCCTTTGGGTTTTTATGTCCTAAGTGCATCATTTTGCATTTTTTGGCATTAAACTGCAGTTGCCACACTCTTGACCATTCCTCCAGTCTACCTAGATCATCCCTCATTTTCTGTAACCCACCTGGCGTGTCTACCCGGTTACATATCTTGCGATTTTAATCAAATCTCCCTTATAAAATGATGCCTGTGATGGGGGATATTTGGGGGTTGGAGACACATGATGGGGAATACTGGGGGGCTGGAGACTTGATGGGGAATAATGGGAGGCTGGAGAGACATGATAAGAATACTGGGAACTGGAGAGATATGATTGGGAATACTGGGAGCCAGGGAGCATGAACTGGGAATACTGGGAGGCTGGAGAGACAAGAGAGTAAATCCAGAACAACGTACGCGAGTGAATTTATGCTAGCCGCTAGCGTAAAAGCACCCATTAGTACTTACTGCGCATGTGCGCGGCAGCTGTCACGCCACGTAACTCAGAGCGTAAGGGCCAGCCGTATCTTCAGCGTAACTACGTATGAAGGGGCGAGCCAGCCATATGACACCCGTAATTACACTTCGGAGGCAGAATGAGGCATTTAAATTGCACAGTATGGGCGTGCTTAGCAGCATAAATATGTGCTGCCTATGCATACGTCAGTACTTACGCTGTGTAAAGTTAAGGTAGGGTTCGGGACGCGTAAAACAGCCAAAGTACATACATGCCAGGGAAGTGCCAAGGGGAGTGCATAGTAAATACGCTACGCTAGTAAACGTAATGGAAACGTAGCTCTGGATCAGGCCCAAGATATATAGTCTGTATTGTGTGTTGGTTTTTAAGATGAAGTGGGAATTGTATAGCAGAGACTAGGACACTGTCTGTATTGTATAGAGGTGACTATGATTTACTTTCTTTTATTGTGGCTACAAGATTGTGTTTCTTAGCACTCACTATAATCTAGGATGGTAACTGGTGTTAAATTGTTAAATAAGGGTGCAGATGTAAAGTTTGCAGGGGAGTGCTGAACACCCTAGTACCGGCCCTGATGCAGTCTGAAAGCTATTGCCGATAGTCTACATTCAGCTACTGTACAAAACATATCATCACCATACTTAGCCAATACCTGAACACCCTTATCTGCTTTAATAGTGGTTGGAATTCTATGAAAAAGATTCTTGCAGAAGAAGAAAACTACTAGCTGAAGAGCCAATGACATGGCCTTTACAGGTGTATCTGTGCATGTTCTGTATCTAAAAGTTCCAAGCATACTGTGATAAGGGTTTATTGTCCTCTCCTATTATACTTTGATCATTGTTTATTACTATAGAAACATTACAATAAATGGATAAATTGTCACTGGTGCAATATGTATTGTAGTGCAGCCACTAGTCACGTAATATAGTTCTCCTGTTTGATACACTCTTTTCAGCATTTTCTTTCTGGGAAAATAAAGCATGTCTCTCATGTCATCTCTTTCATAAGTAAACAACTGAATGTATATTCTGACAGAGAACAGGACTGTAATCTGCCTTCAGTTCTCGGTGGAGTTCAGAGAATCTCTGATTTATTTAGATTTTCCACGCTCATTTCAAAACTCTCCGAATATGCAAAGCTCTTTATCCGTAATAATCTACAGGGTTTATTGTGAAGTTAGGAAAATGGAAACAAAAAGGCACCGGTTTTTCAAAAGAATGTAATCATGTTTATTATTTTCCACAGGCAAGATGTAGAAAAGCATTGCAGCACCATTTACACTGACACTAACTCTGAGGTCTGTTTTCTTCCCAGCCCGGAATATATTTCCCTAACATGCTTTTATGGTAATTCTGGGATTAGAATCTTTTTACTGAACGCAGTGGGGATGATAAATGCCTCAATGGAATATTTTTAACATTGTTGCATGCTCTATTCCTCTGTTATAGTTCATTAAAGTAATACAGTGATAATGGTGTAAAAGATGTATCAAGGACCAACCTACAGTAGAATCAACTATATGGCTTAGTGGGGCTGATCTAAAGTTGCTCACATATCAGTACACAATGCACTTCCTTTCGTAGAAATCTCTGGGGTCTGTAACCCGATCTGCACATTTGGGAATGTGGTCAATAATCCTGTATTTCAAAACCTCCAAACTGTTTCTGGCTTGCTGGAAATGTCTAGCCACAGGCTGATCCTTGGTTTGTCTGTCAGTGCCAGACAACCAACCCCTGGCCCATCTGGACACAGGCATTGGAGCAACAATAGGTGGCAAGGCTGTTGCTGAATCAGCTATCGCCCCAGAAGACGAAATTAGAATGCGGATGCCCTCTCACGGTTCCCCGTGCAAAATCCTGGGGGCCTCGGAGATGAGAAACATCAGGACTTGTAAATACCGGACCTTAGAAAATTTCCATGGGTGGAGGAAGTGACATTGGCAATCCAAGGGAGTAATACTCTGCTTGACACCGCAATGTTGGAGTGGATCGCAAAACCAAACAATGACCCCAGCCTACAGCTAGTTTGGACATGAAACAGGAGCAACATTGGCCATCGGATTTTGAGAGGAACCATCTCTCCCAGGTGGGGTGCAAGGTATTACACAGTTGAGGTTGCCTTTACAAGAGGGGTTATTGGCTCGAGTGGCCCACCTGCCACAGGATTTTCAAATGGTATTACTTGTAGTGGGCCAACAAACAATCAGGTACACCATATGACTGAGTCCAAACCTTTCCTTTTCTTGTTTGGGCGCCCTGGAGTGGAAGCACAAGACCTGACACTTAATCCTCCTGGAGGCCAAGGAAGCAGAAAGCGAGAACCTCTTAGACTCAATGGAAGGACACAGGCATCAGCTGCAAGTTGCATGGGAACTTGCTGGGCCACAGTTGGGAACATGGAACATCATGATATGCTTTTTCCTTGCCCATTTTCCAGGAGGAAGTGTTGTTGGGACAGCCTGCCCTACCTGAGGATGAATTGTGGACATTGGAGAAAGTTGGACCACAAAGGTCCCAAAGAGTCAATTTTGGTCAACCGACTCCTTGGTACAGGGACCCCGATTTTGTGTGGGTGCATCCTCTGGTTGTGGGGATTACAGTGGAAAAAGAGGGGTAAACCATAGAGGATTTACCTGGAAGTACCAGGAGGTGGGCGTGCATTGCGGCGTGGATAGGTCACACCATGACCAGCATGCACCCTCCCCTCATAACCTCCCACTTAAGCACGCAACATTCTGTAGTCTGGATCTGGTCCTTATTATAAAACTGGATCTGGTCCACTGCTATTAGTATGAGTTTGCATTGCAATAATATTCTGTATATCGTTTTCCGCTTCTGACTCTTTAGAAAGCACCTTGAGTATATATAGACTGTTAGCCATATGTGTTTTCTGTAACAGGTAAATATTCCTACATTCTGGTGCTGAAAACCTGGGGAGCACTCTTATCCCACCAAGCACAGCATGAAGGCAACATGTTTACACTAAAGATCTACCTGACCATCTGTGCTACAAACATATACTGGGGGTGCAAGAAGATATATGTATTTGTAAAAGGTAAATTTTTCTATTTTTACTATTATAAAAATGTTAATTTATTAATTATGTATGTATTTATATATTAAATTGCTAAATGGTTGAGAACCTGTCTTTATCCCAAACCCAACAGACAATAATTTGAGACACGTTAATGAAACAGACTCACAATTGAGGTTAGTTTATTAATTAGATCTCTAATTAAAAGTGGTGAGTATGATTTTATTGGGCTAAAAAATGACAGCAGAAGGAATGGGTCCTTGTCAATTTAAACCAAGAATGGTACATATTAAACTAAGGCACCAGACATTGGTCACTTTCTTGATCCCAACATTTGGTGAAATCCATTTGTTCCAGACCTCGGGCCAGTCTGTCTGCAAAAGACTTGCGATAAAGTATTATGGGCTATATTTACAAACTTGATTTTTAGGTGATAATGCCTGTTTTCATAGTAAAACGGACATTATCACTTAAAAATGAAGAACTTACCATTTACAACAATGCTATATCGTCATGACGATGCACATAGACTTCATATTTCTTCGCCGGCCCATTGTTCTTAATGCGGGCCGGCACTTCATACAATTTACAAACCCTCGGAGCAGAGATTATCATTCCTTTCCGAGGGATAAAATAACGATCTCTCCATATTCCCTCCTTTTCCTCCCCCTAATAGCTTTATTAGGGAAAGCAAAAGGGTGGGCATGTATGGGGACACTGCTGGGATAAAGAAGTATGCACTAATGTAAAAAAAAAAAAAAAAAAGTATGAATTTTAAGCAAAACAATAAACTAATACATTAAAAGCATTAAAACCTGTAAAAAGAAATAAGAAAAAAAGATCAACTCACCTGTCCGGGAGCCGCGTCCGACTCTGAAGATTTTAAACCCGATATGAAGACAATGCGCAGTGTTTTTCATATTGGGACTTAACATTTTCTAAGTCCCGCAATGTAGTCTCTGCACATGCGCAGGACTTCATTCATATGAAATATGAATGAAGGGGCCTGGGAAGCGCGCGCTGAGTATTTGTAAATTTTAAAAAGGAAGCTGCTGGGCTCGCTGCGATCACAAGTGAGCCTGGAGCAGCTACGCTCAGTGGGGAATCAAACGGAAGGTAATTAGAGCCCTTAACCTGAACATTTTATTTATGATTATGGTAATACTGTATGTAAATAGGGAACAGGTGTTTAACAATGGTTGTAATTCCTAAACGTTTCATACTATACTTTTGTTCAACTCTTGGGGGTGGATTACTGTTGTTGCTAGTGGTCTATTTTTCATGAACTTTGAATCCAGATGACAAGTAAAAGTATATGTGCTCTCTGCACCCTATGTAAGCAGAGTTGCAAACAATGGAATGGACCAGTCGTACTCTAGATAATTGTACTCAGAGGAGAGATACTGGCATGAATGACAGGCTGTTAGAAGCTGTGCAGAGAATATGGACCAAGGTAAATAGACCCATGGGAATTGGGAGAAATGCAGAAGCTGTGCATTGACAGTCTTTAGATAGCTAGAAATTGGATGGTAAAAGACTTGGCAGAAGTTGAGCAGAGAGAACAACAACTGAAATGTACTAAACAGAGATGAGAAGAGACTGGCAGGGATTGAGTATGCAGACTAGCAGGAGCTGTGCAAGACAGGTAGAGAGACTGGCAGGAGCTAGACAGAGACATTCATGAGTTGGCACATAGTTTGGTAGGTATGTGAGTAATGAGGGTGCAGAGAGACAGGAAAGAATTCAGCACAGCTAATAGGAAAAACACACGATGGGCCAGATTCACACTACCGGACGTATTGCATATACATCTGGAGTTTACCGATATTTGATTCTGCGCATGCGCAGTATCTTTTTTTTACGTAATATACGTATCTTTTCATTACGTAGATTGCGTAAATGCAGTCTTAAAGACTTAAAGACTGCATATACGCAATCTACGTAATGAAAAGATACGTAGATTACGTAAAAAAGATACTACGCATGCGCAGAATCAAATATTGGTAAACTCTGGATGTATATGCAATACGTCCAATAGTGTGAATCCGGCCTGATTTTAGTGAACATAGCATCTGCTGAGATAAGCTATGGCAAACGTTCATACACTTATTAAGGTACCATGCAAGCAAAACCATTATATTCGTTGTAGTATTATGTTATAGGCACTACACAAGAGGAGACACAAGTTGACCTATGTTTCATTTGCAGTATTAGAAAATCTAACAATAATCTTCTCACTTAACCAACGTTTGCAACTACTAAAAAAATGTGCAGTTCTAGAAAAGAAACGAAAATCTTTGTCATCTTTTTTACAAGGTTGACAGCCATGAAAGAAATGTCTTGAACTCTGATATAATCAACAATTTTAATCTTAGTTTCTTTTATGGAAACGTAACCTTAGATGATGTAGGTGGAGATATATTTGTATCTTGTCTGTATGCTTCTTCATTCTCATATACAGTACTAGGAATGACAGAATCTTTAAAAACATTTAGAGTTAACCTTTAAAGCATCAGACCATATCTTGGGTATGAAAAAAAGAGGAATTCAGGTGCAAAGGGGTGTGATTCCCCGCTGAGAACGGCCTTATTGCGAAAGAGCCGTTTTCTCCCAGCCAGTTTGGAACGATTGCTTTTGCCTCGAACACGGTGCTCCGAAAGGTAAGTAAAAATATCTAACCTCAACCCTTTCCCTAATACTTACCCCAACTTTCCCTTCACCGCAGCCTGACCCTAACCCTCCCTTCACTGCATCCCAACCCTAAGTCTCCTTTTTCTGCAGCTTGATTCTAACCATGGCCCTAACCCTAAAAGTCCCCAGAGAGGTTGCTCCCATCTCCCCTTTTTCAAAAGAGCCTTTTATAAATCTGACTGAAGAATAGGTTCAGAAATCGATTGCTTCTGCCTCGAACACGGTGCTCCGAAAGGTAAGTAAAAAAATCTAACCTCAACCCTTTCCCTAATACTTACCCCAACTTTCCCTTCACCGCAGCCTGACCCTAACCCTCCCTTCACTGCATCCCAACCCTAAGTCTCCTTTTTCTGCAGCTTGATTCTAACCATGGCCCTAACCCTAAAAGTCCCCAGAGAGGTTGCTCCCATCTCCCCTTTTTCAAAAGAGCCTTTTATAAATCTGACTGAAGAATAGGTTCAGAAATCGATTGCTTCTGCCTCGAACACGGTGCTCCGAAAGGTAAGTAAAAAAATCTAACCTCAACCCTTTCCCTAATACTTACCCCAACTTTCCCTTCACCGCAGCCTGACCCTAACCCTCCCTTCCCTGAAGCCTGACCATAACCCTCACTTCCTCGCAACCTGATCCTAACACTCCCCTTCCATACATCAGTCTCGGAAGGCTGTTTGAGTGAGCAGGGCCAGATTAAGGGCCACGTGGGCTTTGGCTGAAAATTATCGAGGGACCATTGAAGTGAGCATGACCAGTGATGTGTGGGTGTCGTCGATTTTGTGGGCATGGCCAGTACCATAAAGGACATAGATACCACCTCCCTCCAACCACCTACATTTACCTTCCATATCACTACTGTCCATGCCGTATTTAAGCAAAGTAAAGCGTGTGAACTTTATTTCAACTTTTCCTGGAACAAGCACCCGGCTGACCCAAAAACATTTATATTATCCTTATTCAACATGGTCGGTTGGAATGTAAAGGTATGATATTACCCCGTGCAGACAGAAAACACCCACACTATTATTCAAATAACGTTATTTTAATTTATAACGTGCTTAAACAGAAACATGAAATATAAAAATATGTTCCAGTGTTTAACATTTAACAGAGTACTTGGTGCAAATAATGTAAACTACAGAATGTAAATAAATAACAGCTTACAAACTCACAAAGTTATAAATAAATATAAATATGTTTAAATAGAATCACTGTATAGTGTAGGTTTGTATGTGCATATGCTGATCCTATTATGAACTATTATTATTATACAGTGGTGGTATAATAGTCTATGAGGAAATGGACACACATTGGTGTGCCATATAGTATAGACAGTAACCTATTGGATTCACAGGACAAAAGAAGCAAAAGTGTTTATCCTGAAACGCTTCAAACTCTTAACTGACAACTAAACTTATAGTAGTAAACTGTGAATTTAAGGGAAAAAACAACTAGACTCCAACAAATTGGGGATATTAAACAACAAAAGAATGAAGTAAATGCTTGTACTGTAAAGTGTATACATAAATGTAATGTAAACCTTTAATACTAATCTAGGAGTTTTTAGAAGAAAAAAGTACACTCCAAAATAGTACAGGAACTTAACACGAAAAATATTTCTATACATTTACTTTTTATGCTTTTCTGCTGGCACATTTGTCTAATATACTTTCCATATTTACTTCTTGAAGTAATCCATTTTCAATGCATAAAATGGAAAGTGCATTTAAGCGCTGCTGAGGCATAGAGGACCTCAGTGCATGCTTGACTCTCTTTAGAGCTGAAAAACTGCGTTCACCACTGCAGTTGCTGACCATCAAACACAGGTACATGCGTATTGAAAGTTCGCAACCAAGGATTACGTAATTAGAAATTTATGCATTTGTATTTTGTTGCTTTCCAATTTGTCTTTGTTTGCAGCACTGGAAGCATATATCTTGAACAAAGCAGCAAACTGCACCACTTCATCTCTATACTCTGGGCCAAGATCTCCTGAATATATTTTCATTAGCGCACAGGCTTTAGCATAAGGGTCATCAGATGTTAATGTGCATAGATGTGACATGAACCAAAATCACTGTTTGCTGCTTGGCTATGTTTTAGCGATGCCAACAATTGGTCAGTTATTGGAGGAAAAGCTTTCAATTTGCTGATAGTGAAAATCCATCAGCTGCATCCTCCATACCAACAAAGTCCCACTTCCTATTTCTTTTAATTATTCTTGTCTGCTTGTATTCGGTACAGTTGTAGAGACTTTTGCATTACATCTCAAATTCCGGAAACTGAGACCATAGTGAATCTACAAAAACTGTTAAGGATTCCAACATGCCTGAGGCTTTATTTAAATCCAGTTCTAGTGCTGAAGACAATTACTTCTCTTGTGAAACCTGTTGAGTACTGTAGACCAAAGCTGCACCAAAATTCCAGGTTCTAGTTTACCCATATTTGAGTTTAGTCTTTGCTTCCAAACAAGTTTCTTCTCTCTCTATTTCATCATGCAATAACTTGAGAATGACTTCTTTAATGGATGGAAAGCCTTTTTTCAGGGCATTTAGGGCATCATGTTATGCAGACCAATGTGTGTCTGAAATTGTTACGTGCAGCAGCGCTGGGGACCGGAGCTTACCTTCGGTTCCAGCGATGCTGCGTCCTCTCTCTCCTCTCTGCCAGGCGCCGTACATGCCGCTGACGGCATGTAAACAAACCCCACGTGTCCAGCGGCAGGGCGCGCGCCTGGTCTCTCCCTCTTCTTATGCTGTTTCCCTGTGTGGGGAAACAGCCTATCAGGATCCTCCTGTTCTGGCTGCTGGCCTATCAGGGTCCAGCAGCCTTTATTTAAATCCCCTCCTTCTTGTTTCTGGCGCCGATTATAGTTACTGTTTCAGTGCTGTAGTCTGCTATTTTCTGGTGTGCCTAGTGCTCTTGCCTAGTGATCTGACCGTTGAGTGCCCTTTGTCCTGTTACCATCCCTGCCTGATTTATCTTGTGTATCTCGCTCCCGCTCTCCCACCTTCGTGTACCTACCCTCTCCCATCTCACCTACCTCTTCCCTGGTGTGCATGTCTCTGTTACCCCTTCGGGGGTCCCGCTGGATGTCTGGGCGCGTGTATGCCCTGGTCCGTCTTGTCTCGTCCCGTGAACCATCTTTCGTCCACCGTACCTTGTTCAGTGTTAATTGTCGTCCGTCGCAGGTCGGTATCTACCGACCTGCCCTGCTCCCTCTGTTCTCGAATTCGCCTATTCCCTGGTTCGGGTACTCACCTCTGGTGTCTAGCTGCTCTGCTCCGCGGGGCCGGTTCAACGGGGAACGACCAGGTTATTGGGCCGCAGCCAAATCCATCCCCACCATCAGGGGCTCTGGTGAAAACCCCCCGATAATAAAGTTTACGTACCCCGGCAGCCGACTCAGCCACGTTACCCTATTCTCCCGTGGTCACCTCGGTACTCATCAAGGTAATCCCGAGGTACCACTCCTAACCACTGATCTTCTCACGACCACTCCGGTACTCATCCAGTTAAACCCGGAGTGTCGTAACAGTATGAAGGTTGTGTGTATGTGCACAACCTTCAAAACAGGAGAATTACGGCCGAGCAGCCCTTAATTACCCTGGCGGCCATTCTTCTGGATCAGGCCCAATGGCTGCTGCCTCTTATACACTGTATTATACACTACATGTTCCTTATGTGCAGTAGTAAAGTGTATGTACGTGTAATACACTGTAATTTAGATATATTGAATTTACATATACATGCAATAATTAACTTTTTCCCCATAATGTATCAAAGATACATCCTACTATGTGTATAGTTCTCTGCAATAATAATACCTGCTCCCCCATCTATATTGTGTATATACTGACATCTTGGTGGGGGAGGGTTTTTTTTATAGATAACTATAGGGAGGGAGTGAGAAGGCCAACTGTAAAGATAACTCTTGGTAAGGGGGTTGCATTAATAACTATAGGGAGGGGTTGCATAGAGAACTACAGGGGGTGCTAAAGCACAGCGAATCCTCATTTTATGTGTGACAATATATCTGTGTGAAGCTGGGTTTTTGGATGTTGCTGTAATAATAAGCAAGTATTGTCCAAAAATCAATGTGAAACAGGAAATAAGAAACTGCGTCCATGATGGTCCCAAGGTGATAAAATAATACAATATAGCAAGATGGTGGCAGAAGAAGGCAGTGCAGACTGAACGGGCTAATACTTTCCTTAGACTGATGACAATGAGGTAGGGGCCTACTATCAACTCCACTTCCACTGGCACCCGACTTTTGCCTCAGAGATAGATGACTCATTCTCCCAATAACCCACAGGACCAGGGCCTGCCCATAAAACAAAACCCAGTGTCACAGCCATCTTCATTTACGGCCAAACCAGCATCAAGTATTACGGGAGAAAACTCCTCAGCTCACCACCACTGCGCCTCCCGGTGAACAAACATAGTAATGACAACCTGTAATAGAGGAAATATTTGAAACAACATAAAAATAAATCATGATCATCAAGTGCATTAAAAGACATAGCAAAGGAAAGGAGCGAGGGTGGTGAAATTCCTGAAGACAAAGAGGAGGGATGCAGGCCTGATGGGTTTTATTTCCTCAAGCGTCCCCCCCCCCGGGCTGATTGGATCTCCAGGACAAAGTAAGTACCTAAATACTTATTATTAGGGATGTCCACTGACTCCTGTGTTTTGGTTTTGGATCTGTATTAACTTTGTGTTTTGGTTTTGCCAAAACTGCCATCACGTGATTTGGTTTTGGATCCATATTTTTTTGCAAAATATGCTACAAAATGCTTAAATAATTTCTTTTTTTGTTCCTACATTATCATTGACCTTAATAACAATAATTTCCAGTCAATTTTGACCATCTCACAGGTTATACGGAGTATAAAAAAATTTTTAAGCAAATAACAGACGGCACATGTGACATGTCACATTTTTTGTGAACAACAGTCAAATAAACTCTTTTTAAATCGAATAGAGCAAAAAATACTTTTTTTTCGATTAAATAAGTAACAAAAGACAGCACACACAGCACGTCAGTGATTTTTTATATTTAATTTTTATGATTTTTATGATTATGTATATTGTTTATGATTTTTTATTTTTATGTTTATTTTTTTTATTTTTTATTTTTTTGTTATCTTGCTATCTTTGTTCCCCTTCTAACACTAAGCCCCCTGACATTGTTCCAAGAATTAAATCACTTTATATAGGCGGCTCCCAGCACCATTGTATATCTGTAAATACAGTACATAGGAATGTACACAGTACATCTTAGCTGCCCCTTTATAAGCAGAGTATTCCTCCTAATTGTTCCTGACATCTACACAATTTATACAAGAAGGTCCCAGGATAACAGCTGACCACTAATAAGACTATTAATCTGAGTACTCAGCTCCTCACTCCTGACCAAATGCGCCGAAGCTCCCAGGACCTGCTCTTTTATGCTAGCAATGTCCCACAAGTTCCGAGGATGCAACAATAATGTTTTGCATCATCATTGCGTCCGAGGAAAAGGGAAAATACTAAACTGGCCCAGCTAAGGACTCGGTACACAGAGATGGTAAGTTCATTCAGGCTAGGTCTGCACATCTCTACTTATCATGTTATTTTAACCCAACTATTTAAAAAATGGGACTGCTTGGTAAATATTTTGGATTAGGGGTGCCTTGAAAATGATCCTATGGGTGCCTCAAACTGAGAAAGATTGAGAACCACTAATAAAAA
Organism: Limnodynastes dumerilii; assembly: GCA_011038615.1. Lineage (NCBI taxonomy): Eukaryota > Metazoa > Chordata > Amphibia > Anura > Limnodynastidae > Limnodynastes > Limnodynastes dumerilii. Next base: position 261,853 of record WWET01000654.1, on the reverse strand, counting down.
AAAAATAGTTTATATCAAGTACCAATATTTTATCAGTATTTTACAAGAAACTAAAACGTTCTTAATTCATCGTCACCCACACTGTATGCAGAACAGTGGCGTATTGTGTATGTAGCTGACCTCCCTGTGCTGTAAACCAACGTCTTCCATGCATGTAGGAGGAAAGATCAGAAGTTACAGGGCTTGATCCAGATCGGAGCACAAATGTGAACGCAGCGTTTGTGCCGTCGATGCTTTTTGGAATAGTGGGGTGGGCTGTGCGGGGCCATTAATAGCGCACACAGAGGTACAATGATGGCATGTAACATATGGGCACATGGCAGCTAAGTTCAATGCAGCTATGTGGCCAAATACGTTTAGCCAGAGTAGGATAATACAGTGTAATGCTGACTGTAGATGGAGGTTATGATTAACGCAAGCGCCTCAATAAATTGCTTGTGGAAGATGCAAACAACTGTGGCAGGTGCAGATATTTTGATGTAAACAGTCTTTTATTGACATCTGCGCCTCGGATCGGGTGCACCTGTTTTGGCGCCCTTACTGTACATTGGCTGTATGCTTTCACCCCTTCCATCCCTCAACACACGCTCAGCACGCAGGTCGCCACAGCTCACAGTTGCGCTCAGATGTGAATCGTACATGAGTTCTAAGCGTCACACAGTAAAACGTCATGTCAGCTGGCTTACACTCACCACTTGATCAAGCCTACAGTGTGCATATGTGAGGTAAAGTGGGTTTGCCCCTTCCCCATCTTTCAGCATCCTTCATTGCATCCAGAGCCCTTTTTTTGGGTTGGTTAGCATTATAATTAAATATCCTATAAAAGTATAGAATTTAACATTTTAGCAGGCCCTGCTACGACCAGTCTCTGTTCATTGCCTACAGGCATATGAAGCCACTAAGAACTAGAGATGACTTTAGATGTAACATAAAGAGAAGAGTTGTCTAGATCTAGGGTGGATGCTGTGATCATAACACTGGGAAATTCTCTGCACACGTCATAGAAGCCAGCTTGAAGCACACATCAATAAACAGCCTGTAACAACATGCAACACTAGCTCATAAATAACCCCAGTATTAATTTCACTCAGTGTTGTAACTATTAGCTCTAATGTTACAAACTGCAGCAATAGTCAATTTCAGTAGTCAATTATCACCACATCTCACACCCGTATCCAGGACTTCTCTCGTGCTGCATCTCTGCATTGGAAGGACCTCTATTCTTCAGTCAGACTCTCCCCCATATTGCAGGTCTTCAAGTGTTCACTCAAAATTCACCTGTTCAGGTTAGCCTGCCCCTACTCCACTTAACATCCTCACTGCATCCTACATCTATCTCTTTTCATTTCTTCCCCCTCTCCTCCGCTCACACCAGTAGTTCACTTCCTTCCCCTGCCTTATGTCTTCTGTAAGTTCAACCCTCCCACTTAGTGTGTTAGCTTACATAAGCAAGGCCCTCCATCCTAGTGTTGTTCCCTCCTCCACCACTCCCCCCTCACTTCGTACCCTCTTGTCCCCCTCTGCTACCCTTTTACCCCGTCCCCACCTGGTGGCTCCCTCTCAACCTCTCACTGCGCTCTATGCCCTGCTCCCTGATCTTCCAAGCTTTAGACCCCCCCTTTTTTTCTTGCTGTCTGTGCTTGCTTCACTTTATTGTATTTTTGTGATATTCTTATATTTATATTGTATTCAATTATGTACTATGCTGTCCATCCCTACCCTATATGTCTGTACTTTAATTTGCTATATTTTGTACGGCACTGCGGACACCTTCTGGTGCCTTACAAATAATTGATAATAATAATAATAATAATAATAATAATAATGAACCAAGAGAAAAAGTTTATAAATGCAGGCGGCAATTTTCTCAGCAAAATGCCCTCTCCACTAATATGCAGTACATTTCTCACTATTTAGCCACAATGACAGCTTAAAAAATGGTATTTTACTTTTCAATAGTGGTTTTATTCTAGCTATATTTTATTTTCACCTTACGATTCTTTATAGCAGGAACAGAACTGACAAATGTCTAGCCGTCAACTCTAAAATATAAACGTACAGATACGGTACATTGTAAATGACCCACTCTTCGTGGCAGGTAATATAACAGAACCTTACAGCATATATATTTCCGTTTCAGGCAAAGGGGAAAAGTGAACGGTTACAAGCTGCAGTCTAATGCCCGGGCTACAATGCTTCAAAGGAAAACATCAAACCTAGAATCTGTGGTGAGGATTGATTGTCGATAGCAACTATTGCAAGCATAGGACACACTTTGCAAGGGCACAGGCCGAGACGGGTGTATGGTCTGGTGATTTCACAATGCAGGACATGGTACTGATTACAGACACATTAAGAAATGCCCACAGTTAACATTTATTTATAGAAAATCCGATGAAGCAAAATAGCTACATTCTGCCCATTCTGGGTTCCACCGGCAATTGGACTGATTAAACATTTACATTGATCAGTGAGAGTGTGAGAAGGAACAGGTACAGAAAGAGGAGAAAATTCAACATGGATTTTCCCAGGTATAATTATCCACCTGATTTTATCTCATTTTCTAACTCTGTATCCAGCCCATAATTACCAATGATCCGATCCTGGAATTTCCAGGAGACTCCCCAAATTCAACTATTGCTCCCAGAATCCTGGGGGAACCGGAAAAGCTTGTGGATCTGTTTGTGAGGCAGTAATTGAATGTAAATTACGGCCTCAAGCTCTGAGCATAACTAATGATGGGTTAACACCAAGCCCCTCCCCATCCTTAGTAACCCTATGATGCCAGTTTTGTTTAGGCAGACATGATTTTCATAAACTGCTCATGTGTTATGTGTGCTATCATGTTACCTTTAAAATAAAAGCATTCCTGTATATTACCAGTAAGTAATATACACAGACACCAATATTGGGAATTTTAAATTTTATTGATTACTGATTAATTATTCATTATAACTACTAATGTTCCTTAGCGGAACTTAACCATAACTTTACATTTTTTATGGGGCCAAGAACAGATTACATGAAAAACAAATATTATAGCCGTCAGTAAACTTCACTTTAACCCATAACTTGATGTCCAGCATAAGCGCACTTAGTGACATCCGGCTCACCCTGCAATTTACTGAAGAAAGATATTCCAGCAAGGGCAGAACAGATATAAGCATAGGACTTACCCTGCTTAAAGTGTCGCAGCATAAAGTCATGGAGGGTCGTTTGAAAATCCCCGACCACCCTACTGTGCTGTACGCGGAAATTCAACCAGTCCTCCCAAGCTGCCTGATATTTTCTGAGCGTAGAGGGGGACAAAAATTGCCACGCTAAGTCCTCTATGGCGAGCCGACCACCTGCCAGATAGAGACAGGGCAAGTTGTACCGGTCTGCTCTGCATTAAGGACAAGCTGGTGAAAACCCACTCCAGTCTGACCAGGAGAGCGCATCAGCTAATCCGTTATCCACCCCCGGGACATGCGCTGCCTGGAAGATAATGTTATACTCGAGGCATCTCAAAATGATATGCTTGAGTAAACGGATAACCGGAGGTGATGATGCGCTCTGCCGGTTAATAGCCTGCACTACCCCTAAATTATCACACCAAAAAACGACCTCGCTATTTTGAAATAGGCAAGCCCACAATTCTAAAGCCACAGAGATGGGGAAAAGCTTATGGAGCACCAGGTTCTTGTTCCAACCATGGAAATTTACCCTGGAAATATGCGCCATAGCTGCTTGAACCAGCCGCATCCGTCAGGAGCTGCAGTTCCCTGCTAGATATGGGAGGGGAGGCCCAGATTCGCTTTTAATTAAAACCATCAAGAAAGGAATACCACACGCCAAGGGCCACTTTCAGGACAAAGGACAGTGGAATCCATCCTCGAGGATTAACCCTCCCCCTGCTGTTGCGTGCTCCAGCCGCTGACAAAATATTTTGCCAAACGGGATGACCCAACACGCAAAGCAAAACGACCCTACCAATGACTGCACCTGCACCAGCGTGATTCGTTTAGCTGCTACAGCCTGTCTAATGAGTGAATGTAGGTGCTGAACTTTTTCTTCTGGGAGACGGCAAAGACCGGTCACCGTATCTATCTCGATCCCGAGATATGATAAGCACGTGACCGGACCCTCCATTTTATCGTGCACAATTGGAACCCCCAGGGAGAAAAATAGGGCCTGTATGGAGAAGAGCAATCCGCAGGTATCCGTGTCAGCAGGACCCACCACCAGGAAATCATCCAGGTAATGGGCGACACAACCGGATCACCAGCCCCAGCGACAATGCACCAATGTAGGAAACTGCTGAATGCCTCAAAATAAGCACAAGACACTGAGCAGCCCATTGGTAAGCATTTGTCCACATAGTACCCGCCCCCTATCCTAAAACCCATAAAACAGAATGATGAGGGGTGAAGCGGGAGTAACCGAAAAGCCAATTTCACATCAATTTTGCCATAAGGGCACCGGGACCAGCTTTTTGGACCAGTTGTAGGGCTGACTCAAAGGATTGATAAACAACGCTGGCACATGTGTCGGGGATAGCGTCATTTACAGAGGCACCCAGTGGGAATGACATGTGCTGTATGAGGAGAAATTTGCCCGGCGCCTTCTTAGGGACAACGCCTATTGGTGACAAGATTAGGAATCGG
>WWET01000654.1:229805-250832 GCA_011038615.1 Limnodynastes dumerilii | reverse complement strand
GTGTATCGATTGCTTTGCCTCTTCTTTGGCCCTTTTGAAATAGAGCCGTTCTTAGCGTCGACCCACACCCATTCTTGTCCATGTCGTGTTGTAAGAGTAACAGTGTCTTATATCAGATTTTAATGTATATACCAGGGATTCTCAATCAGTGTTACTAGTACCACTGGTGGTACTCAGACCACTATCTGATAGTAATCAGGGCAACTGGGCAAATTTATCAGGAGGCAGCAGATGTACTTGTATGTTAAACAGGTGCCATACCAGATGGCAGAGGTCATATTTAATAAGGTATCTAGAAGGCTGAATGGATTATGTAAAATGTACTTTTAAACCATTCCAAAATGTTTAATAGACATGAGAAACAAATGACCAGTGGGTAACTTGTATTCCCTGAAAAAAGGTTGAGAACCGCTGGTCTATACAATGATTTCTAGGGTGCAATCCAACAAGGATTACTTGGAGGTGTAAAATGGTCCCATTAAAAGTATTGGAACACAATTGTAGACCATACCATACTTCTGAGCTTTGCTTTGTTGATAAGAAGTGCCCATACACACTCATTTCGTAGGATTGAATATATTAATACCTTGCTCCAAATCCCTCTAATAACTGGTCATTATGGAACACTAGCATAAAAAAATGTGCCGAGTGCTTTCAAAATTTCCTCCAATGGTCCATTTTCCTTTTTTTGTAAATGACCTCCAGTTTGTGGACATTACATTAAGTGTTACTTTAGTGAATATTGGCATTTATCATATAAATATTCGTTGAATTATACAGAGCTCAGCAGAAAGAATTATACATTTAGAAATGGGACTGTAAGTGAATTGCTGTTTAAACCTGCAACGATGATTTAACTAGCTCTGTCTACTCTCATCGATTATCTGTAAATCGCACTAATTTAGAGTTGGTCTCACTGACATGTTAAGCATCACTAGAAATTCACTCATAAAAATCATTAGAACAATTTTTCAGTTTGTAGCTTAGAATTTCTTGCTGATTTTGGCAGTATATAGTTGCATTAAATTTTGCTTAAACCCACCACCCAAAAGGATAATATTAAGCAAAGTTTATTAGTGAAATAAAGACATGTGCAGGTAAAATGTGAAATAGAAAAGGAAAACCAAAATCTCTAATACTTGCATGGGAAATTATTTTGTCAGATGTAAAAAATTCCTTTTTATGTACTAAGGGCCGTATTCACAGATTTGTTTTCAAGTGGAGTTGTGTGCGTATTTTTAGGTATGTTTTAACTGCGCATGTATAGTAGCTTTATGTATGTAAGTAACATAGAATATACGCACGTCTGTGTTTTAGGCACGGACATGGGATTTGCACTTGAGGACATACATACGGAGGGGCGCGGTTGAGTTACGTACTTGAAAAGTTACATGAAAGAGGGTGTGGGGAGCTTTTAAATGAGCCTTTGAGGGCGCGGTTAGATTGAATTGCACGTACGGAATGCATATATGCACGTATGTACACAGGTAAAGTTAGAGATGCTCTATGGAGGCGGAAGTGTACGATTGCACGGCCATAAGAGGGGAGTGTCAGGGGTGTTGGCGGGTTTTGGCTTGCTACGTGCGTGTGTATAATTGCGAGCTTTGGAAAAAACGCATCTCTGAATCCGGTCCTATATGTATATTTGTGTCACTATACTTGAAGGTGTATTTATTTATTTTTTGATAGTATGTCACAGGAGACGTAACACACCTGAATGTGTTTTATGTGTGTGTGAGAGGGTTAAGAAAAATAAAATAGTGGTCTTCCAAAAGATTTTTTTAGACGTTCTACCACCAGTAAGATTAAGTTAAAAGGTAGATGGTTACCATCTACTTCAAAAGGAAGCACTATACACTTGGGAGTTGACCTAGTGCAAGCATAGGCAACTTAGTGCATTCCAGGGACTAGCTTTTCTAAACTGCAAAAAAAGGAAAAATGGAGATGTCCATAGCAACCAATCAGATACTAGATGACATTCTCTAGTATGTAATAGGAGAGTGACAGTTAGAATATCATTGGTTGCAAGGGGCAATATATGCAATTTTCATTTTCTGCAGTTTAATAAATCTTACCCTAGATGTTGGGAAACTACAAGTTCCATCATGCCATGCTAGCGGGTGCAGTAGGAAATCCCGGCGCTTAAAATCCCTGTGGTTAAAATACCTCCACAAGTTTCCCAACACAGAAAATCCCGGCACGTAAAAAATCTTGGTGCATAAAATTCCCGACAATTTAAAATACCTACACGAATAAAATACCTACACTGAAAATCCCGGCACGTAAAAAATCCCGGCCAAAAAAATTACCGACTATTTAAAACACCTACACACTGAAAATCCCAGCAAGTAAAAAATACCTACATTGAAAATCCCGGCAAGTAAAATATACCGCAACCCTCCCCTTCCATTACCCTAACCATAACCCTCCCTTCCCCACAGCCCGACTCTAACCCTCGATTCTCCGCAGCCGGACCCTAACCCTCCTTGCAGCCTGACCCTAATACTCCCTTCTCTATAGCCTAACCCTAAGACCCTCCTCCCCGCAGCCTGACCCTAACTCTCAAACAAAAAGTAGTAGGCTGAACTGGTAAACAAATAAACAAATATATAAAAAGTACAATATATAAATGTAATAAATAAGGGGTGCTACGCATGAATTGCTAATATTGTAATATCATACAAAAATTTTCCAAGAAGTAGGAAAAAAGGAGCAACTCTAAAGGTGCACACCCAAATATAGAAAGAAACCCCTACAGACTAATTACTGCAAATTGTAAAAATACATTTTATTATTACATCACAATAGACAAAACGACATATTGATAAAACATGACACCTTCCAGCGAAATATACAGATTGCACAGTGGTCCCAAATAGAATCTGTTAAATATAGCATCCAACAGAGATCAACACATGAAACACATGCATGTAATACAAATGTGCAAAAATAGCATAATGAAATATACTCAGCCGGCATGCGTGCAATTAGGTAACCAAGTGAGTCAAACTTGCAAGGGGGAGGCAACCTAAACTAGATCCGGAGGATATCCCTAAGTAAAGAGACTAGCAGCCTCATGGCTGCACTTCACCCGCTCACGGGTGCATAAGCAAGCCCTACACTAATATAGTGGAGACAACAGACAGGCAAGCAGGCTCACAAATGGACAACTGACGAGCGGCTCCCGAGGCACAGGAAGCAGCGATAACCGAGAAATGTTCCTACGCGCGTTTCGCTGTGCTTCTTCAGGGGGGAGGGTGTGCAGTCTTATAAGAATAAATCCTTAAATAGGAGCAGGTAATACCATGAACCAATTAGCCGTGTCGAGCACACCTGTTAGAGTGAATCAAAGAGGAGACAGTAATTAGATACAAAGAAAATAAAGAAAAAAGTAAATACAAGGAAATAAAGACAAATATGTATGAGAGTAACATGAGAGGGACATAAGGTAATTGATATTATAATCGCTGGGATACGTAATAAGACAATGTAAAGCATAGCACACGGGGACTCAGCCATAATACTGATAGCGGCCACGTCCTTGTATAAACCCATGTGAGAAGAGGATACACAATAACAAAGCAGAGACCCAACCTCAGTCACTGCAGGGTCCTACACAACTCCATGTGGATGTAAAATGGCACAGAGGAAAAATAGTACAAAGTGCCCTATAGGAGGAAAACCTGTTAGAGAAAGGGCTACCCCAACCTCCTTTGAAAAATATATGTATATTAGCTAATGTCAATAAAATAATGAAGCATTGATATCAAAGGGGGTCAGAGACTGACAGAACACTGAAAATGAATATTAAATAAACTCTGACAATAGACAGGATAGATAATGTCCAAATAAATTTCATGTCATCCTAACACTAATTGATCCATAACCAATAAAGACCAACAATAAAAATAATGCAAGGAAAAAAAAAAGAGAGAGAATAGATATAAAAGGGGAAGTAGGGATTCAAAATAATAAAAAATCAAAAGTAAAAGATATATATAAATGATAATATGACAATATATGTAATGATATAGAAAAATATATAATAACCAAAATCCATAAACATAGAAGAGCCCAATGACTAGGAAAAAAGAGAAAATTTAAATAAGCAATACTAACAAGAACTGGAGGAGGATGAAGGAGAAATGTACTATGCTATGAATATATGCTCAGTTATTACAAAAAGGGACTGTATGATGAATGTTCATTTAACCCCATAGGGGAAACGGATCCCATCATGGAGATCCACTTAAGTTCCTTTTGTAGCAATATATTGTCAAAGTCACCACCTCTCAAATTCAAGGTGACACGTTTCATAATGAAGGCCCTAAGACCTGATGGATCAGCTTGATGATATGTGTGGAAATGGCGTGCCACTGGTGAGAGGATTTTCATCCTTTCTTTATCCCGATGACTGTTGTTGATGGAATTGACATGCTCTAAGAGCCTCTGTTTGAAAATTCGTATGGTTTTACCAATGTAGTTTTTATTACATGCACACTTAAGGCAATAAATGACCTGATTGGTAGTGCAGCTAAAATATGTATTAATATGATGAGTGGTATCAAAACGATCCTTAAATTCAAGTGTGCGAGTCATATATTGACAGGCCCGACAATTCCCGCATGGGAAGGACCCAGGTCGTAAAGTTCTGAATGGTTTGAATTGTTTAAAATTACTTTTAACCAAAAAGTCCCTAAGGTTCTTGGATCTCCGCCATCCCATTGACACATGGCCCCCCAACACATCAGACAGATCCTCATCAGATTTGAGAATCTTAATATGTTTATTGAGGATTTGTACAATGCTCCGTGATTCCTGATCGTAGTTAGCAACAAAGCGAAATCATGCTGCTGCTGTCTTTAGTCTTCGGTTTAGGATGGATTTGTTCTGAACGTGGTGTGGCCAACACTTCCCTATATGCTCTAGCTAAGTGTTTTTTGTTATAGCCCCGCTGTAGTAGGCGAGAGCGTAAATCTGAAGCATGAATTTTAAAAGACCCTTGATCAGAACAGTTTCATCTTGTTCAGAAATATTCACCCTTTGGTATACCACGAAGAGTGGTATTGGTTGAGAGCTGGTATGGTGGAGAAGGCTATTAGTAGCCATGTCCTTACGGTACAACTCCGTGTGGATAAAGCCAGCGTCATCGAGAACAACAGTGGTATCCAAGAAGTAAATAACCCCGTATCCTTACGGTACAATTCTGTGTGGATAAAGCCAGCATCATCAAGAACAATAGTAGTATCCAGAAAATGAATAGCCTTGTCATTAAATTCCAAGGTAAGTTTTAAATTAAACGGATTGTTGTTCAGAGTCTCAACAAAGGAAAAAAGCAAATCAGGGGGACCTTGCCAGAGGAAAAAAATGTTGTCTATTTACCAAAGCCACATGGGAATATACCTCACGCTCCCACTAGCCGAGATAGAGGTTGGCATAGGTGGGAGCGCAAGCTGTCCCCATGGCTGTTCCCCTGATTTGCAAATAAAAAACATAATCGAACTAAAAATAATTTTTTGTAAGAATGAAGTGCAGGAGTCTCAAAATAAAGTCACTAATCGCTAGTTACACCAGTATCAAGGAAACTTTGAATTGCTGCAAGTCCATACTCATGATTGATACTAGTGGTAAGCGATTCCACATCGCATGTCACCAATAAAGTTGGTTCTTATACATGTAGATTTTCCAATCTAGATAGAAAATCCATCGTATCTTTAATATGAGATGGTAAGGTGACAACAAACGGACGTAGGAAATGGTCCACAAATATACTCGCACATTCGGTAATGGACCCATTACCTACAATAATGGGTCGCCCTGGAGGTCTTACCCTATTCTTGTACACTTTAGGAAGTAAGTACATGGTGGTGACCCTTGGATGTGTGACTTGTAAATACTTGTAATCTGCTCCTAAAATTGCGCCAATGTCAGTAGCATCCTGGATTATCTTTGAAAAAAGAATAAGGAAGTTATTGGTAGGATTAAACAACAAACGTTTATAACATCAAGAGTCAGATAACTGCCTTTTGGCCTCACACAGTTATTCTTCCAGGGGCCATAGCATAATATTGCCCCCTTTGTCGGATGGCTTAAAAACAATATCTGACCATTGTTGCATCTCCTTAATGGCTGCCATCTCCAATTTCGATAGATTGGACAAATGTTTTTTTACTTAAAGATGATCTAAACAGGTCATCAAAGTCCTTGTTGACCAATTTTCTATAGACCTCTATGGATGAAAATTTAGTGAGATCATGGAAAAATTTTGATTTTTTTGGTAAGACCTACCCTGGTATTAGATACTGTTGAGTCAGCTAGATTCTCCAACATATCTATAGCCTGAAGATCTTGAAGATCAAATACAGGCTCAATCTGTGAAGCAATACATAAAGTTTTATTTTTGTTATGACCAAACTTTTTATGCAAAGCAAGCCGTCTTAAAAACAAATTCAGGTCCTTGTCCCACAGAAATCGATCCATTCTGGCTGTTGGAGAAAAGGATAAACCTCTCTTAAGCACCGCTGTATGGTGCTCAGATAACACCCTAGTGGACAAATTGATGACTTGCAATGAGTCATCAATAGAGGGGTCTATCTGCGTTTAGGATATTGACCCTGTTTGTGTTGGTTTCGTCTACAAGCGTCAGCATGCCCAGGATCCTGTGCCCACTGCGGCGTCTCAATGTCCCCATTAGACCTCTAGATTATGATTGAATACCCCAACAATTCCAAAATAATTGTCATTAAATACACCAAAATATTGAACCTAACACGTTAATCAAAACCCCAACAATTGCAAAAAACTGTCATTAAATACACCAAAATACTAAACCTAACACGCTAATCAAAACCCCAACAATTCGAAAATAATTATCATTTTAAAACAGTAATCTTATAATACATAAAATATATCAATAAAATAATGACATTAAAATAATTAATAAAAAGAAGTACTTACCATCTTGAATTGGATCCCATTTTCCAAGCTTTTAATCCGTGGGGTAAGTAAAAAAAAAACCCCTGTTGGACCACCACAACTCATGTCCTGCCTGGGGACATCCCGACGCTAATGACAGCTCTGCTCTGGTATATTTATACCCTTGGCCAGCCTGGGTAATTCCGTTTCCATGGTGACCAAATGACGTTTGGTCACCATGAAAACGGGATTTCCCAGGCTAGCCAAGGGTCGCAAGTCCCCGCACCGATTTCTGTCTTTACGAAGTAGGGACAGCCAAAAGTTGGTTTTCGGCTGTCCCTGTTTCAATTGACAGCCGTTTTAGATTTTTTTATTTTTTTTAATGAATGGGTGAATATGCGATCAGCATACCCACCCATTCATTTTTGGAAGCGCGACTGCCATATGACACCAGTAATTACGCTTCGAAGGCCGGGTGAGGCATTTAAATCACACAGTCTGGACGTGCTAAGACACTTACGTACGTGCATCTATTACGCCGACAGAAGTTACGCTTTGAAAAGTTAAGGTAGGGTTTGGAAAGCGTAAAATGGCCAAAGTACGTACAAGCAAGGGGAGTGCCTAGGGGTGTGCATAGTAATTATGCTAGCGTAAATACGCTACGTGTTGAAACGTAAAGGGAACGTAGGTCTGGATCCGGCTTGACATCACTAATGTACATTATATGTATGTAAGTTGCACTTGCACTGAAATTATTTTGCAAACTGACAGCTGATAAAAGATGAGCTTTTAAGAGACAAACTTTACATTAATACAGTATTTTTTTTTTTAGAGTTTTTAATGTAAAGTCTATGTTTCTTTGAGTTGATTATTGTTTTCTATCTTTTGGAAAAGATTTAAGGAAGCTTCATTGTGATTTTCTTTTAAGATTCAACCTAAGAGGTGCTGGGCCCATCTGGCATAGATAAGTAGGTACACAGTAGAATAATTTTAAATGTTTGTAATAAACAAAGATATCCTAAATCATAAACAATATTGAGGATCAATTAGGGTTAAGGATCATTAAGTACTAAATAAAAAATAAAATAAATAAAAACAATAAAAAAAAATGGACAGACTGGATGGGCCAAGTAGCTCTTATTTGCTGTTATTTTATGTTTCTATGTCAAAATCTAAATTTGTTATAAGCATTTTTATTTTTGCTTTTAGCTTCTAATGAGGCCCAATGTTCCATATTACGGCAAGAAAATGAAAGGTAATTTCTCTTCTAGGAAAATCTGACATTTCTTTTTTGTGACATATTTAGAAACATTTTGCCATTCTGTAGTGAATGTATGTATATAGTTCAGTCGTTCTTGTTACCCTGCTGTCTTATGGTGGGATAAATAAATAATGCGCTGAATATGACCAAAAATCCAAAACTTTTATAAAAAGCTTCCATTAAGGGTATTTTTTGTGTTTGTATGAAAAGTAAGTATTTTGGGAGGGGGAGTCTTTCTCTTCCTTCGCATTGTAACTATAATAACTTTGCAGATAAATCCAAATTTAGCAATCTCTTGTCCTGGATCTCCTGTGGAGATAATGGAGACAAGATTTAAAAGCACCTACACCAAAAACCCAGCACTGCTCTTTACTTTTCTATTGTGTATAAAGTTCAGAAACCTTTCTAAGCTGGAAATCATTAATGAAAGATTTTTCTGTCCAAACTTAGTATCTGTTAATAAATATACAATTTTGCACCATGCATTATGAGTTAGCTTAAATGTTAAAACTTCATGTAATTCTGCCTTCGTCTGTCATTTCCTGTTGCCTTTATAAAGTTGTCTATTTTTTGTAATTTACTTTACAGAAATAAGCTACACTATGTGGTAAAGCAAATGTTAAAAAACATTAAAGAAGTGAAAGTTTATTAAGCCAATGTAATATGTCTTTTTTATATTATGCATTGCTAAAATACCATTACTTAAAACCTTTGCTTTGCTATCCCTTTTAGCCAAAGCCTATATTTTATTAACATTACTGAGCTTCTATTTCTGTGTTTTGTGCGACTTATATGGAATTATATTTATTATCATTGCTAGATGAGGCAGTACTACTCTATAATAAACTCACGTGAACATCCAGAATTGCTTATAATTATAAACAAATCACATTTCACCTACACCAAACAACATTCCAAAGTCAGTACAGGGCACTTAAATCCTGTTCATTTAAAGAACTAATACAGATATGCGAGTCATTTAGCTGAAATGTTCTGTTAAAATCAGGCATTTGCAGAATTAGCATATTTGAGTCTGTTTTATTAGGCTTTATGATATTTATCCAGATAACAGGGTAGGAAAGACACATCAGGCCCAAAATAAAGGTAGATCTGTAATATCTATGAGTGTGCTGTATGTTAAAGATGTACCTATACCAAATGGAATATCGGGGGTCCTTGGGCAATATTTATGTACCAGATCCCGAATTTTAAAATAGGATGGTCAGGTGAAAATATACACCTGGAGAAAAACAAGTTAAATTTCAGGGGAAGCAAATTTCAGTTGTGGAAAACAGTGTTAAAGATGAGAGGTGATGAAGAAGTCTAAATAACATTGTTTAGGAAAGTGGGTCAGTGTCTGTGTGCAATACCCAAAAGTATTATAACAGTTATTTGACTCCCCATAACATTTCTACATGGTTTTGTCCAAGTGTGGGTCCCTGTATCGAACGGCCCTATTTCGAGAGGGCTGTTCGCTCCCAGCCAGTTCCGAACTGGCTGGGATATTGATTGCTTATGCCTCGAGGCGCCGAACATGGTGTTCCGAAAGGTGAGTTTCCCCCAACCCGCTCCCTAACCCAAACCCTAAGTGTCCCTCCTGCAGCCTAACCCTAAACTTCCCACACTCTGACCCTAATGTTCTCCTCCCCATAGCCTGACGTCAAGACTCCCCTACCCGCTGCCTAACCCTAAGACTCTCCTCCCCGATGCCTGACCCTAAGACTCCTCTTCCATTACTCTCACCCGAACCCTTCTCCTCCCCGATGCCTGACCCTAAGACTCCTCTTCCATTACTCTAACCCGAACCCTCCCTTCCCCAGAGCATAGCCTTAAAACTCGCCATACTCATACTCACCTGTGGTGGTGCAATGGGTTTTGCAGCATTTCCGAAAGACTAAAATGTTTTTTTTTTTATATAAAATTTTTTTTTTTCAAAATAGAGAAATTTTTAAAATAAAGACAGCCAAAAATGAGCTTTCGGCTGTCTGTAATTCGTAAATTGCATTTTCATGGCGGTGACTCCGGATTGGGAACAGTATCAACTGAGTATTACATTGTATTTGCAATGTCTAATGGAATAATGGATGGAACAATAGAGCACATATAAAGTCATTATATGAAGACCTAGGGGCCGGATTCAAAACACCATTTTTTACATGCATGCCTAATTTTGCGATTCTAGCTACTACGCATGCGCAGTAACTATTTTACACTATCTACGTAGTGTTTTATTACATAAATTGCATACATGCGGTATTTAAAGGCCGCATGTACACAATCTATGTAAGGAAACGCTACATAGATAGCATAAAACGTTACTACGCATGTGTAATAGCTAGAATCGCAAAATTAGGCATGTATGTAAAAAATGATGGTATTGTGAATTTGGCTCCTAGACCAGAATAAACGCTTGGAATTTATTTAAGCAGTAATAATACAAAATAATATACCAAGAACGCACTTGCTAATCAAATAACAATGGTGAGTGCAAGGCCAGTTAAAAAATGATATATCCATATAGGTAATCACCGAAAAGGGACACACTCCAAATCTAGTATGCAAAAATCTAATTCAATCTGTAAAAACTTTCACCATCATACACGTAAGAGACAGCATTTAAAAATCAATGAATCATGTCCTGGATTTCACAAAAGCACATGTTGATAGAAGATACTTTTTCATAAATAATGAGTCCATTACAAAAATAGTTCATAGGTGGATATGGCTGTGTACTCAGTATTCCAAAATATGGTGTTTTCAGATCTTATACACATTTTGGAATGCTGAGTATACAGACTATATCCACCTATCAACTGTTGTGCCCAGATCTGGTGCTACCAATGGTACATGTGGTACAAAATGGATCTTTAAGAGTTAAGGAGCAATGTGTGACCCGCACCATCATGAAGTATCCATGTCCTTGTCACACAGAGGCTACATCCATAAATCCAGAAATATTTTTAGAATGGGTGAGTATGCCGATCAGCATACTAACCCATTTATTTTTGGAAACGCCACCGCAGGACCCGATGCTTCACCAAACCACAGGAAATGGAAGTAACCTTTCTAGGGTAAAACTGTTAGGGTCAGGCTACGAGGAATGGTGGGTTAGGGTCAGGCTGCGGGGAAGGGAGGGTTAGGGTCAGGCTGCGGGAAAGGGAGAGTTAAGTTCAGGCTGCGGGGAATGGTGGGTTAGGGTCAGGCTGCAGGGAAGGGAGGGTTAGGGTTAGGGTAATAGAAGGGGAGGATTAGGGTCAGAATTAGGGGAAGGGTTGGGGTTAGTTTCAACACTTACCTTTCGGAGAACCGTGTTCAGTGTTCCGGGGATCGATTGCTACACCTCATTGAGGCATAGGCAATCGAAATCCCAGCCAGTCTGAAACTGGCTGAGAGAAAACAACCCTATTGAAATAGGGCCATTCTTACCAGGGACCCACACCACATCTATATCCAGATTTTGCAATAGAAATGTTGGGGATGATGCCCAAATGTGTTATATTCTTTGCCCATGAAATGATTGCCTTGTTTAATATTTAGCTTATTTATACTTATACTTTAACATGTTCAAGACCTGTTTATACTGTACGGTAATGACAAGCATTATGCTGCCGTTGTGCTCCAGTGCAGATGTTTAGATGCATAAAACCTGTCTGTCAATAACTAATGTGCCAGATTTTTAAATGATTTTTTTCTAAGCATAGTTTTTATGTTACTTTTAATTGTGTCATGTTTACATAATGAGTTCTTCTATTTGCCAAATGGTGTCATTTTAAAGGCATAATAATCTGTCCCTATTGTTATACGAGTATACAACAAAGTATCTCTAATTAACATAATTGCCTTCTGGGAATATAACGTTGAAGTAACTGTGAAAAGGAGTTTTTCAACAAAAAACAGTATATTATAGTTATGTTCATTAAAGGACCAGTGGAGAGTTAGAAGGAGCTGGGGCTGTAGGGACAGATAAGGAAGAAAAACAGGAGGAGGAGCAAAATAGTGAAGGGCGAGGAGCAGCAGGGACAGAGCAGGGAAGGACTCAGAAGCAGGGGGAAATGTAAGGAGTGAAGGATAGAGCTGTAAGCAGTGGGAACTGAGATGGGAGCAGTGGGGACAGAGCAGTTAAAAAACCCAGAAGCAGCAGGGAAGGTAAGTAGTGGAGGACAGAGCTGGGAGCAGAGCAGGGAAGGACATGGGGGCAATGGGGAATGTAAGGAGTGGAGGCTAGAGCTTTGAGCAGTAGAGAAAGAACTGGGAACAGTTTGGACAGAGCAAGGAAAGACTCAGGATCAGCAGGGAAGGTAAGGAGCAAAGGACAGAGCTAGAAGCAATGGGGTCTAAGCGAGGATGGACTCGGAGCAGCATGTTTGTTGATTATGGGTACCATGTAGAACATACCGCTATCAGCATGGTACCTGTACTAACATAATATTTTTTAACCATAATACAGCAAATATTATGATGTTGGCTGTATCATTGTCAACTTTCTAACGGTCATCATTTCAAACAGAACCGGTACTAGAATTCCCTTTAACCCACTACCCCTCTGTTTTAAAGACTGTGGGCACTGCTGGAAAGTAGGCACTGGACCTGTATATAGCAGAAAGAGCAATGATCTCAAATACAGCCTTTGCCCCATTGAGGACAATGCTGGAACTAAACAGAATCCTAAAAGTGGGACAGTCCTGTGAAATGCAGGTCGTTTGGGATGTAAGTGTATTATATATACATTTTTCAACATATATACTTATATGTCTTATTTTAAATACTGGCAGTAGATAGTTTTAATTTAATTTTGTTTTATATAAAGGTTTGTGCCCAAAGGCAGTGATATTTGCATTGAATTCAAATCTCCTATTTGTTTTGAAAATTGGTAACTTAGTACTGTGCATTGCTCGGGGAAGGTGGGAGGGAGCCTGTATCTGGCACAGGACATATGTACATTTATTTGTATGGTATGATACAAAAAAAATAAAAATTAGGTCTCGTTTAAGCCATTTTGCAATGAACATCTGTTGCTGAGAGGTTTTAAATTTCAGAAGGTGCAGTACACTCACAATCACACACCTTTTCAGTCACAGTCTGAGGAGACCTAAACTAGATCCGGAGGCTATCCCTAAGTAAAGAGACTAGCAGCCTCATGGCTGCACTTCACCCGCTCACGGGTGCATAAGCAAGCCCTACACTAATATAGTGGAGACAACGGACAGGCAAGCAGGCTCACAAATGGACAACTGACGAGCGGCTCCCGGGGCACAGGAAGCAGCGATGACCAAGAAAAGTCTCCATGCGCGTTTCGCTGTGCTTCTTCAGGGGGGGAGGGTGTGCAGCCTTATAAGAATAGATCCTTAAATAGGAGCAGGTAACACCATGAACTAATTAGCTGTGTCGAGCACACCTGTTAGAGTGAATCAAAGAGGAGACAGTAATAAGATACAAAGAAAATAAAGAAAATAAGTAAATACAAGGAAATAAAGACAAATATGTATAAGAGTGACATGAGAGGGACATAAGGTAATTGATATTATAATCGCTGGGATACGTAATAAGACAATGTAAAGCATAGCACTCGGGGACTCAGCCATAATACTGATAGCGGCCACGTCCTTGTATAAACCCATGTGAGAAGAGGATACACAATAACAAAGCAGAGACCCAACCTCAGTCACTGCAGGGTCCTACACAACTCCATGTGGATGTAAAACGGCATAGAGGAAAAATAGTACAAAGTGCCCTATAGGAGGAAAACCTGTTAGGGAAAGGGCTACCCCAACCTCCATTGAAAAATATATGTATATTAGCTAATATCAATAAAATAATGAAGCATTGATATCAAAGGGGGTCAGAGACTGACAGAACACTGAAAATGAATATTAAATAAACTCTGACAATAGACAGGATAGATAATGTCCAAATAAATTTCATGTCATCCTAACACTAATTGATCCATAACCAATAAAGACCAACAATAAAAATAATGCAAGGAAAAAAAAAAGAGAGAGAATAGATATAAAAGGGGAAGTAGGGATTCAAAATAATAAAAAATCAAAAGTAAAAGATATATATAAATGATAATATGACAATATATGTAATGATATAGAAAAATATATAATAACCAAAATCCATAAACATAGAAGAGCCCAATGACTAGGAAAAAAGAGAAAATTTAAATAAGCAATACTAACAAGAACTGGAGGAGGATGAAGGAGAAATGTACTATGCTATGAATATATGCTCAGTTATTACAAAAAGGGACTGTATGATGAATATTCATTTAACCCCATAGGGGAAACGGATCCCATCATGGAGATCCACTTAAGTTCCTTTTGTAGCAATATATTGTCAAAGTCACCACCTCTCAAATTCAAGGTGACACGTTTCATAATGAAGGCCCTAAGACCTGATGGATCAGCTTGATGATATGTGTGGAAATGGCGTGCCACTGGTGAGAGGATTTTCATCCTTTCTTTATCCCGATGACTGTTGTTGATGGAATTGACATGCTCTAAGAGCCTCTGTTTGAAAATTCGTATGGTTTTACCAATGTAGTTTTTATTACATGCACACTTAAGGCAATAAATGACCTGATTGGTAGTGCAGCTAAAATATGTATTAATATGATGAGTGGTATCAAAACGATCCTTAAATTCAAGTGTGCGAGTCATATATTGACAGGCCCGACAATTCCCGCATGGGAAGGACCCAGGTCGTAAAGTTCTGAATGGTTTGAATTGTTTAAAATTACTTTTAACCAAAAAGTCCCTAAGGTTCTTGGATCTCCGCCATCCCATTGACACATGGCCCCCCAACACATCAGACAGATCCTCATCAGATTTGAAAATCTTAAGATGTTTATTGAGGATTTGTACAATGCTCCGTGATTCCTGATCGTAGTTAGCAACAAAGCGAAATCATGCTGCTGCTGTCTTTGGTCTTCGGTTTAGGATGGATTTGTTCTGAATGTGGTGTGGCCAACACTTCCCTATACGCTCTAGCTAAGTGTTTTTTGTTATAGCCCCGCTGTAGTAGGCGAGAGCGTAAATCTGAAGCATAAATTTTAAAGGACCCTTGATCAGAACAATTTCGTCTTGTTCTGAAATATTCACCCTTTGATATACCACGAAGAGTGGATATTGGGTGAGAGCTGGTATGGTGGAGAAGGCTATTAGTAGCCATGTCCTTACGGTACAATTCCGTGTGGATAAAGCCAGCGTCATCGAGAACAACAGTGGTATCCAAGAAGTGAATAACCTTATCATTATATTCCAAGGTAAGTTTTAAATCAAAGGGATTGTTGTTCAGGATCTCAACAAAGGAAATAAACAAATCAGGGGGAGCTTGCCAGAGGAAAAAAATGTCGTCAATATACCGAAGCCACATGAGAATATACTGCGTGTACACCCCATGGGCCTCGGTAAAGACGACTTCATGCTCTCACCAGCCGAGGTAGAGGTTGGCATAGGTGGGAGTGCAAGCTGTCCCCATGGCAGTCTCCCTGATTTGCAAATAAAAAACATCATCAAACAAAAAAATAATTTTTTGCAAGAATGAAACGCAGCAGTCTCAAAATGAAGTCACTGAAATCGCTGGTAACACCAGTAGCTAAAAAGCTTTGAATCGCTATATTCATGACTAATACTGGTGTAAAGTGATTTAACATTGCACGTCACCAGTAAAGTTGGTCCTGATACATGTAGATTTTTCAATCGTGAAAGAAAATCCATCGTATCTTTAATGTGTGATGGTAAGGTGACAACAAACGGACGCAGGAAATGGTCCACAAATTTACTTGCACATTCAGTAATGAACCCATTACCTGCGATAATGGGTTGCCCAGGTGGTCTTACCCTATTCTTGTGCACTTTGGGAAGTAGGTACATAGTGGCAACCCTTGGATGTGCAACTTGTAAATATTTGAGATCTGCTCCTGAGATTATGCCAGTAACAGCAGCTTTGTTAAATTGCTTTGGAAATTGTTAGTAGGATTCAAGAGTAAACATTTGTAACATCTGGAGTCAGATAATTGCCTTTTAGCCTCACACAGATATTCCTCCGGGGGCCTGACCATTGTTGCATCTCCTTAATGGCTGCCATCTCCAATTTCGATAGATTGGACAAATGTTTTTTTACTTAAAGATGATCTAAACAGGTCATCAAAGTCCTTGTTGACCAATTTTCTATAGACCTCTATGGATGAAAATTTAGTGAGATCATGGAAAAATTTAGATTTTTTTGGTTAGACCTACCCTGGTATTAGATACTGTTGAGTCAGCTAGATTCTCCAACATATCTATAGCCACAACATGTGAAGGGATGTTGGGTGGAGAGTTTCAATCAAGGAGTCACAAAAGAAATGAGGGAATTAGAACAGAAAGAGAAGATCAGTCATAATCTAAAAAAGGAGGAAAGGGAGGCTATGAAATGCTAACAAGAAAATAAGGAGATAGTGATCAAACCCACGGATAAAGGGGGGAGTATAGTGTTAATGGGGAGGGATATGTATGATAAGGAATGTTATAGACTACTTAATGAGAAAGGGGTCTATGAAAAATTGAAAAGTAACCCCCTCAAGAGGATCGAGAGGGAACTTAACGTCCTCATTGAGAAATTTGTGGAGAAGAAGGTATTAGCAGGTAAAGAAAGGGACTTCCTTATCAATGTAGAATCTTCGGTCCCAGTATTTTACATACTCCCTAAGATTCACAAGAATGAAAATAACCCCCCAGGTAGGCCTATTGTGGCTGGTGTGAACTCTATTACCTCAAACTTGTCCCAAATGATTGACCACCTCCTGCAATCCCTAATGCAAAAGATAGATTCCTTTTTAAAGGATACTGGTCATGTTCTGAGGACCCTTAGGGATATAGAATGGGAAGATGGTTACCTATTAGGAACAGCAGATGTAAGGGCACTTTATACAATTATCGATCACAAGAAAGGGATAGAAGCCATCACGTGGATACTGGATCAGTCCGGGTATGAGGAGGGGGTGAAAGAGTTCATTACAGAAGGGATCCAGTTTATTTTAAACAATAACTTCTTTAATTTTAATGGAGAATTTTATGTTCAGAGGACCGGGACCGCCATGGGCACGAAATTCGCACCATGTTATGCGAATATATTCATGGCATGGTGGGAAGCCCAATGGCGGTCCACGGATCCTCTAGCAGTAAGACATCTTAAGACGTATTTCCGGTACATAGATGATGTCTTTTTTTATCTGGAATGGAGATATGGAATCTTTTAAGAGTTTTAGCAGGAACTTGAATTCGAACCCCCATAATATAGAACTGACATTTAATGTTAGTATCGATAAAATAGATTTCCTGGACCTTATGATTAGAAATGAGGGAGGAAGACTAACTACAGAGACGTTTAGAAAAAAAACTGATGCCAATTCCGATATCTCCATTGAAAGCGATCATCACCCCAGATGGCTAAACACAATCCCTATTAGCCAAATGACGAGGATGAGACGCAACTGTACGGAAATTAGTACATTTCAGGAACATAGTAACATCTTGGGGAAACAGCTGTTGAGGAAAGGATATAATAAGAAGGTGATAGAAGAAGCACATCGACTAATTAATGGAAAAGATAGGACAGAACTTTTAAAAGAAAAAAAGAAGAAGGAGGAGAAAGTCAAAGGCCCTGTGTTTATATCCCAATATAACCAAAACTACAAGAAAAGGGAGAAGATTATACGGAAATATTGGAAACTCTTACTTAATGATCCAGACCTAAAAGGTATAATAACGGAGAACCCTAAGTTCGTTTATAGGAGGGCGCGTAACCTGAGGAATATGCTGGTCAGGAGTGATATTACAGATAATAAGAAGACCTCTATGATCAAAAGCAAGGGATTTTATAGATGTGGGTTATGCTCTATATGTAGGAGGGTTAAGAGTGACACTTCAAAAATTATAGAGTATAAGAGCAATAATGGAAAGACACAGAAAATACAAGAATTAATTACTTGTAACTCTACCAACTGTATCTACCTAGTAGCATGTGACTGTTCTCTTGTATATATAGGTAGAACTACGCGGAAACTTAGAGAGAGATGGAGTGAACATATAAGAAATATACAGAAGGGATTTATGAACCATCCTCTCTCAGCCCACTTTAAGATAGTCCATCAGGGAGATGTTAAATCCATTAGAAGAATGATGGGTATCAAAAAGGTGGAACAAAATTGGAGGGTCCCCAATTGTACCAAATCCCTAGCGAAGAAAGAAATGGAGATATATAGGAATAACACACTGGCTTCTAATGGTCTAAATAATGCCTTCGAATTGAAGTGGTTTTTAGAATGATAGTTTGTATGTCTTTAGAATGATAGTTTGTATGTTTTTATTACGTAGAGGTCATGAATCTTAACTTTACTTTACCTTTATAGGATTATATATGGATTGCACGGAAGCACTTTTTTTTGAATCACCCTAAGGAGAACGTTTTCTGAGAAGATTATACGTTACACTGATTCTATGGACCCCTTTCTGATATTGCACGAAGCACTTTTTATGTACTTTTACGATTCTGATGAGTATTTTCCAGTAGTACATAGTATTATATGATGCACAGTATTATACTATACACATATATTATGGAGCACGTTTATATTTGGTAGATATTTACTGGTCACTTTAATTACTCTGAGGAGTACTGCACAGAGCACTTAGATTATTAGCACTGGTCACTTTTCTAAATAAGTTACACAATATTATAGATAGACATATAATCACCCTAGTATTAGGTTTTAAACAGATAGGCATAACATGTAATCACCTTAGTATTAGGTTTTTAGATATAGACTTTTATTACTGGTCCCTTTACTTTCTTATACATTATGGTAATAGGAGTATGTGTTAAGGAGTCTGGCTGAGCACTAGGACCCAGGAACGTCTGAAGGGTTCTAAGGAAGGAATAGGAGGATATGTGCCACGATCCCCTTTGAGCCATTATTACTGTGCCCGTTGGTATTAGAAACCGTTCTGGACATATGCTCGTTTAGCAATGCCAGAAAAGGAGTTTGAAGTTAACACTTGTCTATCGATGTGGTCCGTCTGAACACAGGAGGTTGGTGACGTAGTTCTCCATGCGCTGCTACTTAAATCCAGCACCCGCTACTAACCCACGTACCTTGAAAAAGACACACTCGTGTTGCAACGCGTTGGTTGTGGGTAGCGGTGTTCCAGTCCACTCAGCAAGTGGGCAGAGAGGGGGTGAGCAAGCAATTGGGATCTCTCTGAGCACTATCAGGCCCGTTACGTGCAAAGAGAGTATACGTTTGTAATATACCCCTATCCTGGCTAAAAGTCTTGTTTTTGAGCTGGATGAATATTATTATTGTTTTTATTGTTTGATGGTGGTTTTAATACTGTGAAGTCTCCAACATGGATTCCGTTTTTTAAGAAGCAATAAAGAAGACACATAGTGGTTTTGAATATCCTTTATTGTGATCAATTAAGGGAAGGAGGAGGTGAGATATGTGAAATAGACTGAGAGATACTTACCATATGTGGATAGACTACACTGGGGCAGTTGTATTGCTTTCTTCCCCCACACCCCATATTTGGAACTCAGACGGCCGAGGAGGAGAGGAGAGGTCCAGTGGGGAGTATCGGGAGCGGCATATGAGGACTTTTGCTGTAGAAAAAGAAACAATCTTGAGTAGGACACACATCAGTTTGGGGATTGTGACTACTTAAGTGTATTTGTGAACCCTAACAAGAGAGGGAGAAGGTGAGCGAGGTGTTGACATAGTTTGGGAAGTCAGTAAAGACGGTCTGCACTAGGGCACCCGTGCCTTTTTTCTCTTGTTTTTCCCTTGAGGTGCTGCTGACCGGTGAGGAGAGGTGGAAAGGAGAGGAGACTTTTTGCTGTGGAAAAAGAAACAATCTTGTAAGTTGGACATACATTAGTCTGGGGATTGTGACTGCCTAAGTATATTTGTGAACCCTAACAAGAGAGGGAGAAGGTGAGCGAGGTGTTGATATAATTTGGGAAGTCAGGAAAGACAGTCTGCACTAGGGCATCCGTGCCTTTCTCTCTTGTTTTTTCCCCGAGGCTCGGCCGACCAGCAAGGAGAGGTGGAAAGGAGAGGAGAAGAGAAGAGCAGGAAGTCCCTGGAGCAACCTGATAATCTTTGATGCATGAAAAGAATAATCATCTTGTAAGTAGGATACCTACCGGCCGTGTTAGATTAAGAATACATCCCTACAATTGAGGGTGGTGTTGGATCCCCAGTGGAGGATAGACTATCTTTGAGGTGTCTCTCCCTAGGAGAGAATTGCTTTTGTGAGTGGGATTAGAAACTAGAGAAGGATAGGAGGTGAACCGACATACTTCACCATATATGTTCCCTCCTTCTCTCCCCATATGCATTTCTGGTGAATTGAGTGTACTGTGTTGTACTGGATCTGAAGACATCGTTCAAGAGGATAATTTCTGGACTCTGAGAAAAGACTGAACATTTTTTTCAATAGATAGAAGCTAAAGGTCTGTGTTTCATATATACATTGTCTATATTACTAGCGCTTTAAATACTACGGTGAACACCTTCAATTTACTATTTGCTACACTATCCTCTGTATTTTCTCTGTCCAGGTAATAGAGAGAATAAGAGGCCTGTTGAGGGGGGTGGAGAGATAACACCCCCACACCGTAGACTGTTGCAGCTATTTAAGAGAGCGCAGGAGGTGTTATTACTTTCCCTTTGTTTGTAGATAGATAGATAGACAGACAGACAGACAGATAGATAGATATGAGATAGATAGATAGATAGATAGATAGATAGATAGATAGATAGATAGATAGATAGATAGATAGATATGAGATAGATAGATAGATAG
>WWET01000654.1:198934-215301 GCA_011038615.1 Limnodynastes dumerilii | reverse complement strand
CGCCGCCTACCTGCCATAACTTCTGCATAGTAACCCTGGGTGACGCCCCCTACAGTGTTACTACGCTGTAACTACGCATCGGGCGTTTACGCAGCTACGCCGGGCAACATCTGCACGGCGCACGCGCAGATTGTCTTTTTAGACGATCTTACGCGTACGGCTGGGGTATTACTGCCGGGCGACGGGGGTCTGTATCAGGCCCATAATATATACACATTCTGAATGCAATTTAAATGGGCTGACATACATCATTCTGGATCCTGTCCTATGTCTGGTATGGATAGCTAGACCCCATATAAAGATGTCTAATAGGAATGCTTTTATTATGTTCCCACTGGTTACTGTAATAGACATGAATCAGTGCACAATGATTCCCTGGAAGAGCATAGAATAACCCATGCATGTTGGTAATGCATTGTGCATCATTAGTCCTTTTCTCAGCTGTATGTGTCATTGCTTCCAGCTCTTACACTCTGCTTAACTGCAGTGCCAAGACTGGACCATAGTTTCAGAAGAAGCTTTAGGACCTCATTTACAAAACAATACATTTGTGATTCTCCAGTTGTTATGAAACATAGGGTTAGATTTACTAAACCGCGGGTTGTGAAAAGTGAAGATGTTGCCCAAAGCAACCAATCAGATTCTAGTTGACATTCTCTAGTATGTAATGGGAAAGTGAGAGCTAAAATTGGTTGGGTTGCTATAGGAAACATCTCCACCTTTCCAAACCCGCAGCTTAGTAAATCTGGCCCATATTATCATAGTATAGTATCAAAATAATCCTTTCTAGCTGACATTCTCTAGTATGTGATAGAAAAGTGAGAGCTAGAATCTGATTGGTTGCTATAGGAAACATCTCCACCTTTCCAAACCCGCAGCTTAGTAAATCTGGCCCATATTATCATAGTATAGTATCAAAAAAGAATAATCCTTTTTTAGGTGAATCCTGCTTTTGCAGGGGCTTTCATCCTGTGTGAAATCTGCCTGTTCCAATGGATTAAATAAATAACTGAACAAAGAATAAAAAATACAGGAAATGCTTCTGATTATTATTTTAATTATGTTATTCCTTTTATTTTATTTTGATGCTTTGAAAAGGCTTGCTAATATTAATATGCGCATCGGCATGGGCGCATGGTGGGTCTCAGACCTCATTTATTATAATTAGATATATTTTTTTACTCTATATTTTCAGCTAGAATACTCACACAATATTTGCGTATATTATTATCAGATATTATGCGGATAATTAATGGGCCACATAAAGGCTGGAATGCTTTACAGAGCCTCTGAATTTCTATTAGTCATGAGCGCCGTCCTCTGTTTTTTTATTTTGGTTCCAAGTCATTGTCTGTTCTTGGTTTTGGTTTTTGTAAAACCACCCTGGATCTGCATTTTAAAAAAAATTATCAAATCATCTAAAATCATGTAATTTGTATTTTGTTATTTTTGCTATGGCAGTGTTATTAACATCAGTGATATGTATTTCCAGTCATTTCCAATCAAACTGGACCACCTCAAAACTCCCCTACCCACAGCCTAACCCTAAAACTCCCCTACCCGCAACCTAACCCTAAAACTCCCCTACCCACAGCCTAACCCTAAAACTCCCCTACCCGCAACCTAACCCTAAAACTCCCCTAACCGCAGCCTAACCCTAAAACTCCCCTAACCGCAGCCTAACCCTAAAACTTCCCTACCTGCAGCCTAACCCTAAAACTCCCCTACCTGCAGCCTAACCCTAAAAGTCCCCATAGAGTCATACTCACCTCCAGTCAGTGCGGTGGGTCTGTGGTGGATGCAACAGGTCTGCAACGGCGTTTCAGAAGCATGAATGGGTAAGTTTGCTGATTGACATACTTATTTATTCATTATTTTATTTTTTTCAAAAATAGCTACATTTTCAAAAGAGAATCTGATGAAAATTAGCTTTCGACTATGTCTATTTCTAAAATAGCATTTTCTCAGCGGAGATGTGTCTAGTGGCTTCCCTGCAAAAATGTAATAAGGTGCAAACATAGACAATAGTCAGTATAGACAATGTTGCTGTTTTCCTTATAAAAGGGGAAAAAACTGTGGTAATATTAGTGGGATAACAGGGAGCTTCTTACAGCACACAACAGACCAAACCATATAACCATTAATTTGCATTTGCTTCTCTCCAAAATGCCTATCCTGCAAACCAGCCATATGGTAACTTCACCAGTCAATATCAGGCACAATAAAAAAACAATAAAAGAAAGTGGTGAGTCTAAAGTAACGCTAAAGTATAAAATATAAATAATAGTACCTCAATAAATAAAAAGACCAATCTATAAGTCAAATCAATAAATAAATATTATAATAAACCGTTCAAAGTCCAATTTAGTTAAAATTATTATTGGCTGGTGTGTCAATTAATGAATTTTCTTCAATCTTGCTATTGGAGAATTGATGATTGCAGTATCTTCATCATGAATTCACATTTGGGAAGAGGAAGAGAGAAAATATAAATAACAATTTATTAAACAATAAATGCATACAATAAGTTAAAACAAAGTAACACAAAGTTGCACTCAGTCGATTAAAATATAAGAATTTAAAACAAGCAGTTTGCCAGAGCGATTCTACCAAAGTCTAAGTTTGTCTGAAGGGAACTACAGGGAATCCAGAGCCGAAACGCAAGATCCGGGTAGCTATGGTGGAATCAGTGCTGGAAACTGAAGATACCTTCCGGGGGACAGCAAACTGGTCACTATGTCGCTAAGAAGTCACCGTAGACGCTTTTCCAGAAGCAATCCTCTTTCTCAAGTGGTGACTGTGACTGTAGGTTGGCAGTCTTTTATTTGGCGCCCGACGTTCCCATTGGATGTTCAAAGAAACCACACCAGCCAATTTTTCTACCCATTGAACTTTATGGTAGTGGCTATAGACTATATTAATAATTTAACACTGTATGGGAAAACACCTTTAGGATAGATAGACGGAGTATTGTCACATAGTGCTCATCTTAATTACCTAAATTCCTTGGAACATATGCTTTTCCGTCAAGTCCTAAACACCTCCTCCTCTTATTTAAAAATTGGACCTCTTCATTGTATCAAAAAAAAAGGACCTTTATCATTTATACAATATACAACACCACCCCCTCTTTATAACAGACTTCAGCAGTAACTTTAGGAAACTAGAAAACCTGATTAGAAAAAATTGGCACCTACTTCTCAAAGACCCTAAATTAGAAACCATACTCCCAAACAAACCAAGGATAGTGTACAGAAAGGCGAAGAACCTTAAAAGTGTTCTAGCACCGAGTGCTCTCCCCCCAGAAACCAGTCAGAAAACTTGGTTAAATAACAACACCAAAGGATTTTTTCATTGCACCAAATGCAAATCCTGCACTACCTCTAAATACAACTCAACTCACCCACAAGTACAGTTCAAATCAAATATAACAGGGAAAGAATTTGAGATGAAGAGTAATATAAATTGCAACACTAAGGGAGTGATTTACCTTTTAGAATGCCCTTGTGGGCTTCAATATGTGGGCAGGACCATTAGGAGTGTAAAAACACGCATTGGGGAACATATTCGTAATATCAGAAAAGGTGTCACCACCACCCACTTCCTGACCAAACATAACAAAGACCTAACTGGTTTAAAATTTATGGGTATACAGAAAGTGGAAAAAGAATTATCTTGCAAAAATCGCAAGAGAGGAAACACAATGGATTTACACTCTTAAAATGTTGGATCCCCAGGGTCTGAATATTGATTTAGACCTAGGCTCATTCCTCTTTAATTAATCATCCCACTGTTAAGGCACTTTATCTCACTGTACCATATAACAATATCTAATATGTACTGTTACCGTTTACTATTCACAATATAAAAAGATCAAATATATACTGTTTTCTCTTATATATTATGTGTTCATTACATTTGTTTTTACACTGCATTCTTTCACTGTGTCCATTATATCTATTTCACTTTGAAACTAAGCATTGTCTGCCCTGTCTGAATCAAGGAGTCCTCCTGCATTTATCTTAATAACTCACAAGTTATTATTATCTATTCCACCATAACTTCTCTCTATGATGTGTCTGCTTCAAAGATCAGCACTGATTGATTGATTAATTGGACTTAATTAATTACGCTTCCTGCAATCTTTAAAAATACCGACAGATAAGGGACCAGTCTCGCACATCACTACTGCAGCATTCTCACAGATATCCCTGACGAAGCCCTGTCATAGGGCGAAACACGTTAGTTGATAGCAGCAATCTCTGCATATGAATATAAGAGATCTCTTTATCGTGAACTGTATGCTGTGAAGTTTTCTATTTTGATGTGTTTGCTTTGAACCGGCACGACCGTCAGTGCAATACGGCATACAGGCATACGGAAGGACATAGGACGTAGACCATCAACCATCTAAGGTATGCACATAACCTTTATTCTAACGGAATCGGCCAGTCATTACCTATAAGAGAAATTCCATTGATGCCATTAACTGAGTATCGGATCAACCGTTTCTGGACTAATTGTCCTATCTGGGCTTAAGACGTCAGTCTGGACTTTAGGCAAGGTTGCTAATTTGGTTCAAAGACATTAACCGATAAACTGTTTTTCCCTTTACCTTTGTGCCGCAACCCTTAACAACTCCAAATGTCTACTTATTAATCTTTTGTTGCCTGTTGTGTGTATCTAGATATTCCCTCAAAGGGTTTATTAAGATTCTCTATTTTTGTGCACCATTCATTGCATGCCAAAAAAACATCTACCACTTTTACTGTTTACAAATAAAATATTGTTATTTTAATTACCTTAAGAAGCGCCCTGTACCTTTACATTCATTCTTTCATATATACAATACACAAATTACTAAGATCCCCAGGTGCTCCCAATATTATACATCATAAAACCAACATACCAGTTATTTTCTTTTACATCTCGTAATAGGCATGTTATAAGTATATAAATGACTTCTTCATGGACAAATTATGAGACCTTAAACTTAAGGTAAACTTAGCAAGGAGATATGGTGTTAAGCCTGAGGTAAATGGTTCTCATTACAAACAAAAAACACTGTCATCATACAGAGAAAATATATATACATATAAGAAGTGCAAACCGGAATCCAAATAAATTAAATATCCGTATATATACACATGTATGACCTTAGGATCAAAATAAATGGTCCTAATTATCAAACTGTTACACGCTGCAGGAGAAATCCTAGAAGCCTGTGAAGTTCCCTGTCTGGTTTCTATGTGCCTGGTTTCCCTCAGCTGATAGTTAATGAAGTAGGGCTGCCGGAGTTCTGCAGCTGATTGGTGGGCTGGACTTTAAATAGCCTGAACCCGAGAAGCCTCATTGTCGGCTATAGCGTCTGGTGTTCCTGCGTTTGCCTGCATTCTGATCGTGTTTTCCTTGTGCTCCTGCCTTGGATCGTGTTGTTGCCATATATTCTCCTGGTGTTACCCTTGCCTTCTCTGTCTCATTTGTCTGCCCCGTTTGTGTCTGCAGTGTGTGGCGTGAATAGCTTGCTGCTCACACTGGCAGCTATGGTCTCTGACCAATACAGCGTTCTTCCTCGCTGAGTGACTGTGAGTGTTCACCTCTCACCACCTGTGTTTGTGTGTGTGTGCCGCTGTTTTTGTCATCTTGCAGTGTGTGGGACCCGGTTCCCGAGTCCCCTCTGTTGTTTATACACTTGGTGCGTTATATCTCTCCTTGTATCTCTCCTGTGAGTTCTCTCCGGTGTTTACCATCTCCACTGTGCTCCATCTTACAGTGTGTGTGTGTGTGTGTGTGTGTGTGTGTGTGAGCGTGAGTTAGCCCTCTCTCCTGCATGCAGTGTGTTGTTTACTATCTCTCTAACACCTGCTGTCTGTCTCCTCATATACCTGTAGTCTCTGGCTATTCCATCTGCAGCTACTCAGGTATTCCTAGGAGACCTTGTCTGTCATCTGTTCCACACCTGTGGATCCCATACTATTCAGGTTCTGTCTTTTGTATACCTGCTACTTCAGCATTCTGTGTGTGGGTTCCAGTCTGACAGCTTGTATGCTCGGGTTCCTGTCTGCTATCTTGAATGCCCAAGTTCATGTCTGTATACTTGTGCTTCTTAACTCATATCTCCTGTCTAGTGAGCAAGGGTTCCAGCCTTGTTGTGTGAGGGTTACAGGTTGTGATTCGGTTCCTGTTCAGGCACCTTCGCTAAAGATCTTCCCTGGGAGCTATCACCTTAGGAGCTCTAGTGAATACTTGGCCCTGGTTTACACTCTACACTCGGTGAGAAACTCCCTTGCAGGCTGTAACACAAACGATTATTGTTGTAACCATATTTAAAACCGAACCCGGTTTAAAACCATATAAGAGATACACACAGATATTTAGACAAATTTTGAAATTGTTTATACATTCACTGATATTTCAAAATATTTAAAAATAGGAATCTAATCAAAGAGTTAAAAGACATACAAAAATCAATAAAAAATCAATAAAAAATAATACCAAACAAAAAATAATAATAAATTATAAACTTTGATTAAATTAAATCCCTATCTGATTTATGCTAATTTCCATTGCACACTAATATTATGTTCAAATCAGTTTTCACCAGTTTTAAACTTATTTAAACCGATGTATTTACAAATAGTGCCACATTAAAACGTTTTGATAAAATCTGTTAAAAATAAATAAACACTAATAAAATCTCTGACTATATGATTTATATACATATATCCACTGCAGTTATCTCACCTAATATTTTAAATTGTATCTGCCATATCATTCGAAAAAATTAATAAATAAGAAAATGGTACAGGGAAATAAAGGATACACAGAAAAGCTACAAAAACCTTACTTATAAATGAAGTATCTATATAATTTAAACGAGAAACCTAATCATTAAACCAAATAAACACATTCTGCAAAGTGCTTAAAATAGCTTATAAATAGGGCACTATAAATCCCTATCAAAATACAGTGAATAATTAATTCTCTATCATTATCTAATATGTTTACCATAATGTAGGATCTGCAGGACCACCAAGAGTGGTTCATGGTTGCCTACTTTTGAAAAATCATTACAGGGAGAAAAGTAAAAAGCATATGGGCGGTACCTTTGTCCCCTCAGTATTCTCCACCATGTTTCTCCAGCCTCTCTCCTTTTTACTTACCTTTGTGTCCCACTTTCCTTCCTCCACCGCGGCGCTCTTCTGACTTCTCACTTGCCGACTCTCCTAGCTCTGCAATGGCTGTCGTCTTCTGGCAGGCACCACATCGGTGATGTCATCCGGCGCATACACAAAGCACTTTTAGGGAGAGGTGATTTCTAGGGTTACCATCTTTTCAACAAGAAATTCACGGACACAGACCCTCCCCTCCTCTCTGAAAAACCTTGGAAATTAAATTTTTACTGTTTTATTCTTTTTTTTTTTTTTTACTTTGCTTCTACACATATACAGTCCTTCAGATACAGTACATATACTCTACCCACACATTACACCCCCACTGTGCCCACATAATATTACACTCAACCCCCACATGCTATAACCACACATTACCACCACCCTGCATGCTACAACCTCACATTACCCCCACCTCCTATGCTATAACCTTACATTACCCCCCCTCGCACACTATAACTACACATTATCCCCCCTTGCATATTATAATTGCTACTTGTTCATATTTGCGGCCCCCTGCTGGAGGACGCAGAACACAAGAATCGGTGCTCGTGTGGCAGAGGCGTAGCAGGGATACGGGTACATTCTCATCTTTGCATCCAGCAGAGGGCTGCAAAGATGAACAAGTACCCTATAATTACATATTACCCCCCCTCGCATACTATAATTACACATGACCCCCCCTCATATACTATAATTACACATGACCCCCCCCTCACATACTATAATTACATTACTCCCTCCCTCACATACTATAATTACACATTACCACCCCTCCCTCACAAACTATAATTACACATTACCACCCCTCCCTCACAAACTATAATTACACATTACCACCCCTCCCTCATATACTATAATTACACATTACCTCCCCACACACACTTTCTATAACCTCACATTAGCCCCTCTCCCCCTCATATGTTAACCCCCAAAAAGCTTTTTTAAGTTACTTACCTGTTTAGCCTTCTTCCTCACACTCCGTCCTCTGCGGCGCCTCTTCTTCTGCATGACGCTGACGTCAGCGTCACGCAGCGTCGGCGATACACATACACAGCGCCCGGACCGTTGCGTCCAGGCTCTGTGTATGTATTTCCATAGCAACACATACACAGTGCCAGGGTGCAGCGGTCCGGGCACTGTGTATGTGACTATATAGTGTCCGGGAATAATACTATTCCCGGACATTGTATTGTCTCCGGGAGAAAAGGGCCCGGGAGATCTCCCAGGATTCTGGGTATATATATATACATATGATGTACTCCAGTGCACATTATGCCAATACAGCAATACAGCACATACATAGATCGATATGATAATGATTTTTTTCGGCGATTTATCTGAAAAAATCGCTACACACTGTCCTGTAATATTAATATATTTAACAAATGTATAGCACAGCTTACAAATAACCCTTAACATGCAGTCACATGAAGTACTTTAAGGTACAGCATTCCTATGTTTAGCAAGGCATGCTGTGCCTTATAGTACCATAAGCAGCAGCATGGCAAGGGTTAAGTGCATGATGTCGCTGAAATAATGTCCCACATTACAGTAAAAAGTTATTACATTCCCCTTTACAACAAAGTAAAAACTACATGCCCCTGTACAGATAATTAAATAATACATTGCCCCATTTAGATATAACATAAGTATTTGCCCCAGTTCAATAATATGTCACAATAGTTTCCCCTGTATCATAGCTTTCCTCTTTAGATGTCCGCTTAGTAAAAAATGCAACAGACTAAGCCTGATATAATGTAATGCCAGCATAGCTTCCCCCATAGATGTAAATGCCACCCTTAATGCCCCATAGATGTAAATGCCACCATTAATGCCCCCCCATAGATGTGAATGCCACCGTTAATGCCCCCATAGATGTAAATTCCACCGTTGCGCCAGAGACTATAAAAGGGCCCCAGCAATGGCATTAGCCGGCGGGACCATGACGAAGAAGGAGCGCCTCGTCTGGACCTGTGACGAGAAGAGGCGGAGCCGAAGAGCCGATAGTCGCCTGGTAAGATTGAGGACTTCAGAACTGTAAGTATTTTTTGTAAGATAATTTCTCTAAGGTTAATTTAATAAGTAATGTGGCCATTTACTTTGTCATTTACATCTATGTGGGCATGTACTTTGTAATTTTTATGTATGTGGGCATTAACAGTGTCATTTACATCTATGTGGGCATTAACGGTATCATTTACATCTATGTGGGCATTAACAGTGGCATTTACATCTATGGAGGAAGCTATGCTGGTATTACATTATATTGGGGCTCAGCCTGTTGCATTTTTTTACTAAGCGGACATCAAAAGAGGAAAGCTATGATACGGGGGCAACTATTGTGACATATTATTGAACTGGGGCAAATACTTATGTTATATCTGAATGGGTCAATGTATTATTTAATTATTTATACGTTGGCATGTAGTTTTTACTTTGTTCTAAGGGAGAATGTAATGTTTTTTTTACTGTAATGTGGGATATTATTTAAGGGGCAGCATGCACTTAACCCTTGCCATGCTGCCACTTATGGTACTATAAGGCACAGCATGCCCTTCTAAACATGGGCATGCTGTGCCTTATAGTATTACATGTGACTGCAGAATAATGGTTATTTGTATGCTTTGCTTTACAGTTTTAAAGTTTGAAAACACATGTAAAAACTGTTTTACATGTGTATTGATGGCAAAGTGAGTGTCGCTTTTCTGAAAAGCGACACTCACAGGAAACACTTTTAAATGGCACTTTTTCAGAAAAGTCGCCCTAGATTTTACTAAGCGATGCTTAGTAAATCCGGGGATTGCTATCTGTGACACTGGAAAATCGCCATGGTGATGTTTGCCATAGCGATTTTTTTAAAAGCTAAAGTCCCGGGACTTTGCCGTTAGTGAATGCGGCAATTACATAATCACCGCTAAACTCCCGGGATTATGGTTGATTTTGACTAAATCGACCTTTGTAAATGAGGCCCTAAGTGTCATTGGTTATCTCATAAAAATCTTACACCCAAAAAGATTTCAAAAAGATTTCACTGTTATTTAAACACACATCCCCTAGTGCCTTCACCCTTTTGTCAAAAAGATGGTTAAAAAATGGTTAAAGGTAAATAAAAGGTTACAAAAATATTAATAAAATACAAATAAAACTAAAAATACCACAACAAGAAAATATCTCAGCGACCTTACCTGTTGGATGTCGGCTGTAGGTTATGCATTGGTCTTCCCAACTGGTTCCTTTTGCTGGTACTGGCCAAGCCCTACCCTGTTTAGCTACCAAAATCACATGATATTGGGTGTTTTCAGGGTGGTATGACTGTAAATATAAATATCAGGCACAGATTAATGCAAATTCAGGGCCCTCCCACATTTTAAAAAGCCAAGCACTTCAGGGACAGGGATACTTCTGTGACTGAAGTGGATGGTTTGTTAGAGTTTGTTCCCACATTTGAAAAGAAAAAAAATAATAGATAAATAAAAATAAAATAAAAAATAAAATAGGTTAAATTGTAAGTTATCTGTCTACAGCAATGGGCATTAAGCTTACACTGGTAATCATCCTCAAGGTTTAAGTTGTCATCCTCCTCATAATCAACCTCACAACCTCATAACTGTTGTTTATATCATAATCGCAAAATATTAGCTCATGCTCAACGGAATCATAAAACAATTAGTTAATTTTAATGAGTATTAATTTCTCAACATGTCTGGGGTCTAACCTCCTATGGCAATTGCTCACAAAGTGTTGTGTCGTGATAAACACTCACACTCTGAGTACATGCTGGAGGGTGGGCAATTAAGTAATGGATTGCTAATTAGTACAAGGTTCTCAATTTGCTTTTTTTACTCCTGGTCTTGAAAGGAGCTGTGAGATTTGCAAATTTGTACATTATCATTCATGTAATTCTTCACATTCTTTTGATGGTTACTGTGTCTGAATGAGTCACGCTAATGGTGTTATTACATGTGGGGATGTCTTTTAAGCCAGATCAGATGTCATAATCTCTGACTGTAGAGCACTGTCTTTGTGTTTCAAAATATCTGTTGTTTCCTGGCAGAAGCATTTCCTGGAGAAGTGAAGCAGGAGATGTGTCATGTGCAGCTTGTGCTGACAAGTTGCTTGCTAGGACCTTTTTGCATCTCTTAAGATCTGTGTCAATTGGCAAAAAAAGAGATGACATAGGGTCAAGCATGGTTGCTAAAATGTAGTGATCTGATTCCAATATGTCGCTAACCCTTGTGGATCGGATCCAAACTCCTGTACATCCGCTGCTTTATGCAAGCTGTTTGAACAAATCAGCTGTTTTGGAGGGCTGGAGTGCACTACAGCAGGTAATGCAGAACATATGGGGCTAGTAGGGTTTGAACTTACGCATGATAGAGGGAAGTTCAAGCCCCTGACACTTCCCTCTACTGGTAATAATTCTGGACACTTACATGTCCATAAGGCTACCTTAACTTTTATGCATTGACCTGTGTCCATACGGAGGCGGATCAATGAGTATCTGGCCTTCCCCGGCCCTTCATTTAAATGCCTATCCTGTTGCACATTTTCAATCCTCTATTTCTGTGTCTACAGTGCCAGCAGCATTACTTTTACTACTGCTCATTCTCACATTTGAAGAGGGTTTTAAAATGTTGGAAATTGGCTACTCTTTGATTAGCGTGTCAGAAGCAGAAGTGTCTGACTCACACACATCACACCCTCTTACTTGCCTCATGAATATATGAAGTTAGTGATCCCACAATTTCTTCTTGGGTTTTATTGTTTGTTTTGGGCACAGATTTATTGTTTAGAGGTGACAGATTTAGCTTCAGGGTGACAAGGTGATACATACCTGTGTTTGACAATAATTGTTGCAATGGGGATTCTAGTTCATGTAAGAGGAATAGCAGGACCAGCATTCAAAAATATAGGCCATAGTCTGAGCCTTTTTTTTAATTAAATTTCCAGGAAAAACAACAACTCACAAATGACTGTATGGATCACAAGCTGTGACAACCATCATGTTCTAGCCCAGGTGTAACTTTAAGTTCTTATTTTAAATCTCTGAATCAGGGCCAGCATTAGTATCTAAGGGCCTGATCCAGATCTACGCCGATGCGCTGTGCTTACTAAAGCACAGCGTATAGGCGTTCACTTTCCCCTACACTCCCCCTGTGCGGGCGTATGGCCCCTTCCTTACGCCGGCTGAAGGCTACCCTAACTTCAGCCGGTGTAAGGAAGGGGCCATACGCTCGCACAGGAGCGTATGGTCGCCTAGTGCGCCCTCCCACCCTCATTAAACTAGCTCCGCCCACCTACACTAACCTAAACGTAGGGACGCTGGTGGACGTCACCTCCAGCGTCCCTACGGTGCTGCTACGGATGCCCGATCCGTAGCGACGCCGGGCAACATCTGCCCGGCACATGCGCAGATCGGCTTTTCCCTAGCGCCGGCGGGCGTAGGTCTGGATAAGGCCCTAAATCTCTAATTAATTATACAATGATACATAATATTTATATATTTCATATGAATACATTGGCTTCATCCAAAATCACTTTTACAGCCAGATTTACTAAAGTGCGGGTTCGGAGAAGTGGAGATGTTGCCCATAGCAACCAATCAGCTTCTAGCTGACATTCTCTAGTATGTAATAGAAAAGTGAGAGCTAGAATCTGATTGGCTGTCATGGGCAATATCTCCACTATTCCAACCTCGCAGCTTAGCAAATCCGGCCCCGCATCTGACACAATGGGCCTGATGCAGACATACGCTCGCCCGTGTTTTTGCGCTTTGCGAAAGCGTAAAAATGCCCTTTAGTACTTACTGCGCATGCACACGGCCGATGTAGTACAAAGAAACACTGAGCATATAGGCCTTGAGCGTACCAGCTTCGTAACAACGCACAAAGAGGCGTGCTAAACACACGACACCCATAATTACGCTTCAAGGGCGGGGAGAGACGTGTAAATTGTACAGTATGGGCGTGCTAAGTGTCGTAACTATGCAAGGAACCTATGGACGCCCGCGGTTACGCTCAGAAAAGTTAGGGTAGGGTTTGGTCGGCGTAAGATGGCATAAATACGGACGACCGAGGGGAGTGCTTCGTAGGTATGCTGGCGTAAATACGCTACGCACAAGGGCGTATCATGAGCATAGGTCTGGATAAGGCCCAATGTTACAGGTGAGTTTTGTCTGGCAATTTGTACCTGCAGTAAAAAAAAAACAGTTTATTTACAATGGCAACATTTTTATATAAAGTTATGTCTGTTGTGTTCCATTCTGTATTTAATATACCTCATAATGGGTACTAAAAATACAGATGCTAGAGATTTAGATAACAATGTTTGACTTTACACGCAGAGCTGATGGGAAGCCCGCTGCCTTATTCTTAAAGTGATTTCACAAAATCCATTTCTAACAAAAAATATTTCTATAAAAAATTTTTAGAGCAGCTCTTTAGGGTAACGGGAATAAAAAAAAAATTACACCATGAATAAAGCACAAACATTTCCTTAAATAACAATTAATACAACATTCAACAGCTTAAACTGATAAAAGCTTATTAAGTGGCCTTAATTAATTATTGACCTACAACAAGCGACACAAACAAAACATCACTGAAAGTAATCATATACAGAGGGAGAGTAAAGGTGCACACACACTATGCAATTATCTGGCAGATTATCTGAAAGATCTGGCTGTTGGAATGAAAATCTGGTAATGGATTACAGCATTTGACAATACCATTTGATCTCATCCATTACCAGATTTTCATTCCAACAGCCAGATCTTTCAGATAATCTGCCAGATAGTTGCATAATGTGTGTGCACCTTAAGGGTCGTATCCAGACTTGGTAATGTCAGGCTATATCCATACAGCGCATACGGAAATACCCTGAAATGATGTAGTGCGCATGCTCAATACATAGAAACTCTGTATGGAACACAGCCGTCCAATCCAATGTTCTGTATAGAGTTCATTCTATGCACAGGAGGCGGCCACCAAGATACACATTGGCAATTAAATCGTACAATAAAGGCTTGGCTATACCCTTACATACAATTCAGTGTGGGAGAGATGCAGCATCCACATATAGGAGAGCAGGGGGAGTGCCCTGTCCTCCTGTATGTGGGATGATACATATCCAAAATCGGTAAATTGCCTTCACCTGGTTTAATGAATTGAATGATGTCTGCAAAACATTTTTCTCTTCAACCAAGGTGGTTACCATAGTAACTGATTAATAGAAGCTCAGGAACAGAATATTTTGTTCCTAGTGGAATGGGTTGTATTGGAGGGTTTGCTACAAAATTGTCCATTGTCTCGTTATTCCTGTCATATTATAGAGAAATATAATCCCTTTGCATAAGGCTAAAATCAAGAAAAAATGATTTATGTACATTTCCTGAATTAAAAAAATGTGGTATAGATGAGCAGGGGTCTTTCTTTCACTGAATTTTTTGAAAATCTGGGGTAATGAAAGGACATTTGTTAATGACTGAGTTTACCAGAACTACCAAATTTTTATTCAAATCAAATCTGCCATTCTATCCAAAATCTGTGCCCTGGATGTAGTAACATGCGTCCTTGCCACTTGTCATTACAGTATTGCAAGTAGTGTGCTAGAAACACCTTGCAGCTTTAATAAAAAGCAGAATTCATACTTAGATGTGCAGATCTGTGAAATTTCCCATCTTGAACTATATATTGGCTGTTTCTGCATTGGCAGCCTTAGAATACACTGTCTGCCAGATCTCCCTTGATGAAAATCTGTTTCTTTTCTAAATATTCAATTTCTCCCACCACCCCTCCCACCACAATTCTCTTGCCGTCTCTCTCTCTCTCTCTCTCTCTCTAATGTTGGATCTCATTTCAAACATTCTCTCTTTCACAGACAGTCACTTACTACTTACTACTATCTTACTAGCTACTGCAGTGATGTATTGAGCGCCCTGAATATAGAGACAGGATAGTTTAATACTTAAAAGTTCACCTATGAAATGTGGTGGTATAATAATTATCAGTGTTTTTGCTAGACTAATAACCCCCCACAGTGTCAAAACGGTTCTGAGACCTAGGAGGGATGGCTGGATGTTCACTAATCTTCAGCAGTAGCGTAGAAAGCTAATGGTGGCTACTTTTACTATTATTTTACAAAGCAATAAATATCAATTACTGTGCATTACTCACAGAAATGACGGATCAGAGTCTTACTTAATACCGCAAGCAGACTTCCAAACGCTACATCCGGAAGTCTGCTCCGACCGATGCTGCACTCCCTGTGGATCAGAACCCCCCCAAGGGCATAGGCATGACCACCTCCAATGCATAGAAGATAAGCATGGGGGAGGGCAGAGGCATGTAAATTGTACAGTAAGGGCTTGGCTAAGTGGCTACATTTAGAACTCTGCCGTTCCCGATGCATAACATTGGGCATATACAGTGCGCTCGCAAAGGCCGACTTACACAATCCACTTGCGTTATTAATTCTGGGTAATGGATTTGAAAGGGTCATCCAAATCTTGCGAACCACCCCTTTCCTCCCTCCTGATACATACACTATATATCCAGAACAAACATTTCAGACATTAAATACAATGATCACCGTCAAGGCCTTTCTGTATATGGTGGTCCTAACTCTAAAATTGAGACTCCCAATGTTGGGTCACATATATATGTTTATAAATTGAGATCAAACTTACCTAGGAGACACCCCTTAAAGTGGCTGATGTGAAACAGCTCCCCCTCTCAGCAACTGCTCCCAGACATGCCCACAAACAGAATAAAAACAGAATGGAAGTTGCTCTTTCAATTTATAGGTATATGTTAAACAGGTGCGTGAAAGGCAGGGGTTAATTTGCTTCCACAGAAACAAAAGGAAAAAATAGCCCCAGCAACACTGCCAGACTTTAAGGGGTGTCTCCTAGGTAAGTTGGCTCTCAATTTATAAACATATATATGGGACCCAACATTGGGACTCTCAATTTTAGAGTTAGGACCACCATATACAGAAAGGCCTTGACGGTGGCTGGTGGCTTATCCCATATTTGATCAAATATGTGTAACGAACATTTCTGTGTTTTATTTTACAGATAGAACAGTAGAGTTTGTTACTGGTTTATGGCAGTGTGCTGGGGATTTTATTTCCTTTTGTTTCTGTGGCAAGCAGATTAACCCCCTGCCTTTCACGCACCTGTTTAACATATAC
>WWET01000654.1:169028-184137 GCA_011038615.1 Limnodynastes dumerilii | reverse complement strand
GAAAGAGGTTGTGCTTCTTCCAGGTGCTTGGGAAACATAGGATTTCTGGCAGATTATGACACTG
The DNA here is from genome assembly GCA_011038615.1 of Limnodynastes dumerilii. NCBI lineage: Eukaryota > Metazoa > Chordata > Amphibia > Anura > Limnodynastidae > Limnodynastes > Limnodynastes dumerilii. The sequence goes on along the minus strand of WWET01000654.1, from coordinate 184,073 downwards.
ATTTGACTGGGTGTGGGTCCTCATAGCTAACGGCCCTATTTCGAAAGGGCATGGCAATTGATCGCCGGAGTACTGAACACGGTGCTCCGATAGCTGTTTCCCTTAACCCACTCCCTAACTCAAACCCTAAGTCTACACCCCCCGCAGCCTAACCCTAAGTGATGACAGATAAGAACCACATGGCCCATCCAGTCTGCCCAGTTGTTTATTTAAAACTATATTGACCCTAGACCCTATTTACCCTTAATTTAGTTTAAGTCTCAGATGGGAGGCTATTCCACTTATCTATCACCCTTTCAGTGAAGTAATTTTTCCGCACATTTCCTCTGAATCTACCACCCTCCAGTTTATATTTATGCCCTTGTGTTCTTTTACACCTCTTCCTTCGAAAAATGCCACCCTCCTCTAGCCGTTTACAATCCTTGATATATTTGAAAGCTGCTATCATATTCCCCCTCTCCCTTCTCTGCTCCAAACTATATATGTTTAGTTTCTCTAGCCTTTCTTATGTTTTGTGACACATGCCATGGACCATTTTAGTTGCTCTTTATTGCACAGTCTCTAATGTATTTATGTCTTTCTGGAGATATGGCCTCTAGAACTGAACACAGTATTCTAGGTGAAGTCGGACCAACGATCTATAAAGGGGCATCACTACTTCTCTCTTTCTGCCACTAATTCCTCTCCCTATGCCACCTAGCATCTGATTTGCCTTTCTCATTGCTTTGTTTCATTGCTTGGCTACCTTAAAGTCACATGAAATAATGACTCCTAGATCCCTTTCCTCATCAGTAGTTTCTAATGTAATGCCATTAATGATATATTGAACTTTTGGGTTTCTGTACCCCAAGTGCATGATTTTGCACTTTTTGGCATTAAACTGCAGTTGTCACACCAAATAGTACTGTTCCAAGCACAGAACCCTGGGGTACTCCACTGGTTACCTTACCTTCCCCAGGAGGGATTCCATTTTCTATAACCCTCTGCTGTCTATCCTGTAACCAAGATCGTATCTATGCAACTATCTTTAAGTACAGTCCCAAAGTTTCTAGCTTATTTAACAGTCTGCGAGATGGCACAGTGTCAAAAGCCTTACTAAAATCTAGATAAGCTATGTCTACAGCTTCCCCCTTATCTAATACTTTACTAACCCAGTCAAAAAATTCAATAAGATTTGTTGGACATGATCTTCCATCAGTGAATCCATGCTGCTTGGGATCCTGTAAATTACTGGATTTAACAATTTGTTCCTTTAACAGTGTTTCCATCAATTCCCCTACTACTGATGTGAGACTCTTCGGTAGGTAGTTTGATGCCTCTTCCCTATTTCCACTTTTATGCAGAGGGACGACATTTGCTATTTTCCAGTCCTCTGGAATCACCCCAGTAATTAGTGACTGATTGAATAATTCAGTTAATGGTTTTGCCAGCACCCCTCTAAGCTCTTTTAGTATCCTCGGATTTATCCCATCTGGTCCCATTGATTTGTCCACTTTCAGCTTTGAAAGTTCTTTTAATACCTGCTCCTCAGTGAAAGTAGTAGTAATTTCCCCTATTGTATTAATAGCCTTCCCTTTTAAATGTGGTCCCTTCCCCTCTCTTTCTTTTGTGAATATTGAACAGAAATACTTGTTAAGATGATCTGCCATAGCACTTTCACTCTCAACAAGAATCCCACTCTCCGTTTTGAGCCTTACTGTACCTTCCTTATTTTTTCGCCTTTCATTTATATACCTAAAAATGCTATTGTCCCCCTTTCGTATCAAGTGGGCTAGTTATTCCTCACTTTGTGCCTTTGCTGCTCTGATAACCTTTTTTTCTGTTTTGCAAAATAATTCTCCCTGTCATCATCATTTTAAGTTTGCTTATAATTCTGAAAGGCCGTCTTTTTAGCTTTCACTATAATTGCTACTTCTTTTGTAAACCACATTGGCTTTCTTTTTCTGGGATTTTTCCTAACCTTTCTTATACAAAGGTCTGTTGCTGTCAATAATGCATTTTTTACATTTCCCCACTTCTCCTGAACTTGCTTCTTACTTAACTGCTGAGTATTCATTGTTCCCTGGTCTTCCCTTCTGTTCTGTTTTGTTCCCCTTGGCCCCTGCTCCAGTTCTCTCTGGTCTGCTTAGTCTTCTTCTTCCTGGTTTCTGTGTGCTTGTGTGAGTGTTTTGTCCACTGTCTGTTGGGTGCTGTTGTCCTTTCTCACAAGTAGATTTAGGTTTTCTTCTATTTTATTTTTCTTTCTGTTTTATGCTGCTCTTAATGCAGTCCTTCTGTCATTCCTAGGACCTGCCACTAGGGGTAGCCAGAGAATACCAGGGGCCAGATTTACAAAATCGCCAAAATCGCCAAAGTTTACTAGTATTTACCGGCAATTTTAAAATTGCTGTATTTACTAATGCTAAGTCAGGGCAAAATTGCCAGAGATTATGGTTTCTCAAAATTGCAGTTAAAAAAATCACCATTAAATATATAGGAATTGCTGGATTTACAAAGGGTAGTGTTGTAAAACCACTATTAAATAGGCCCAAAATCGCCAGAGATAAAAACAGTTGCTTTTCAACGGGCGAATTTGCAAAAATCGCTGCCAATTGGTTAGCTATTAAAGAGTGAGGCTATAAAAAAGGCATCACAAGCTGGAATCAGCTGATGCTATTTGATATTATTACTAAAATATCCTGTATTGGGAAAATGCAGCACAGTACCTTGGTAATGTGAGCCTTGCACATAACATTTAAAAAAAAAAAAAAAATCATTACAAAAACCCTAGCCACGGAAATGCTATTTACCCTTGCCATGCTGTGGCATATAATACTAAAAGGTACAGCATGCCCATGTATTGCAGGGCATGTTGTGCCCTATAGTTCCATATGCAGCAGCATGCCAAGGGTTAATTGCATGCTGCCGCAACCATAATGGGCAACCTTACAATAAAAAGTTAACAATATAGAAAAAAAAATGGATTAAGTTACCCGTTACACAAAAAAAAACATGCACATGGCCCGCTCACAATACATAAATAATTAATCTGCCCCAATTAAAATAAACACATAATATGACCCCAACATCATAAATAAATAAATAAATAAATATTATGGCCCAATACATTAATAAATAAACACTTTATATTTTTTATTTATAACCATAAATAAAAAATACACATATCCCCAATCCATACAAAAATAATATACTTGCCCCGATCCTTTAATAATTTATACTACAAGCAGCAGCATGCCCATGGATGCCAGGGCATCTCATTTGAACTCAAACTCAGGCTATTTTACAAGAAACCACTTTTTACATAGGAGTACATGTAAACTACACTTTGAGTAAAAATCGCTGGAAGTTGATGGCGATGTTTGGCGATTTAAATCGCCAGAGAAAAAGTCATCTTAGTAAATCTGGCCCCAGGTCTCTGGTTAGACTCAGCACCCTGGGGAGCTTATTCTATCATCCATACACACCCCACCCCCACTAGCTTAAGAGAGTGCTGCACCCCACCCTGCCATTGGAAACACTACCAGTATAGAAGTCTGGATACAGATTTGCACTGGGAATGTGGCGAGTGCTCATGTGGAGTCACAAAGGGCTTGATCCAGACCTACACTCGCAAGCGATCTTACGCTGGTCGTAAGCTTAAAATCGGCAGAAAAAAAACGCACTGTGCATCTGCAGAGTGACAACTTCCAGTCGTACCAAAGACCTTTTTGTAGCGGCGATTCAGGTGTCCGTATTCTTTGCGTATTTTTCGACGACGGGGCGTGTTTATATTACGAAGTTAGTACGGACGCTGGAGTTAGGGAATGTAGGCGGGGGGGGCCATTTAAATTGTACGGACGCTGGAGTTAGGGAATGTAGGCGGGGGGAGCCATTTAAATTGTATAGTATGGGTGTGCTTAGCGCGTCGCTACGATAATTCGTACTGACGCCGGGAAAAGTTAAGGTAGGGTTCAGCCAGCGTAAGTAAGGGGTAAAGGTAAGGGGAGTGTCATGGGAGGGAAAGTTTTTACACTGAAGCGGTAATACGCTCTGCTCAGCATAACAACCAATGCTGACTCATGACCAATCAATTCAATGTTACAGGGACATCCTCGTGCAAAAATATTAGTGTGAACGCAACTGTATTATTAGTATTATTAGAAAACTGACTATGGCTTATCTCTGCCTGATTAAAAGACTATAGAGAATTAAACTGCCCAATTAAGACATCTTCATGATCAGTGATTTTTTTGTAAAAAAAAAAAAAGGTGCAGGAACTCACCCCTTATCGGTCCTTATTACAGCCCCCCTATAATTTTTTCATCCCTTATTGCAGTCTCCTATAATTTTTCAGACCTTATTGCAGCCCCCTCATAAGTTTCAGTCTTTTTTACAGCACCCTTATAATTTTTTTTATAATTGAGCCCCTTTTAATTCCAGCTTCCATTGTCTGCCCCTTTTAATGTCCAGCCTCCTTTGTCTGAATCTTTTAATGTCCAGTCTCCATGTGTGCCCCTTTTAATGTCCAGCCTCCCTGTGTGCCCCTTGTAATATCCAGCCTCCATTCTCTGCCCTTTATAATGTCCAGCCTCCACGTGTGCCCCTTGTAATGTACAGCCTCCATGTGTGCCCTTGTAATGTCCAACCTCCACTGTCTGCCCCTTGTAATATCCAGCCTCCATATATGCACCTTGTAATGTCCAGCCTCCATTGTCTGTCCCTTGTAATGTCCAGCCTCCATTGTCTGCCCCTTTTAATGTTCAGCCTCCATTGTCTGCCCCTTATAATGTTCAGACTCCATTATCTGTCCCTTATGTCCAGCTTCTATTATATGCCCCTTATGTCCAGCCTTCATTATCTGCCCCTTATGCCCAGCCGCCGTTGTCTGCCCCTTATGTCTAGCCTCCATTATCTGCCCCTTATTTCCAGCCTCCGTTGTCTGTCCCTTATATCCAGCCTCTATTGTCTGCCCCTTATGTCCAGCCTCCACTGTCTGCCCCTTAGTTGCAGCCTCCGTTGTTTGTCTCTTATATACAGCCTCCGTTGTTTGCCCCTTAGTTGCAGCCTCCGTTGTTTGCCCCTTAGTTGCAGCCTCCGTTGTTTGCCCCTTAGTTGCAGCCTCCGTTGTTTGCCCCTTAGTTGCAGCCTCCGTTGTTTGCCCCTTAGTTGCAGCCTCCGTTGTTTGCCCCTTAGTTGCAGCCTCCGTTGTTTGCCCCTTAGTTGCAGCCTCCGTTGTTTGCCCCTTAGTTGCAGCCTCCGTTGTTTGCCCCTTAGTTGCAGCCTCCGTTGTTTGCCCCTTAGTTGCAGCCTCCGTTGTTTGCCCCTTAGTTGCAGCCTCCGTTGTTTGCCCCTTAGTTGCAGCCTCCGTTGTTTGCCCCTTGCCCCTTATATCCAGTCTCTGTTGTTTGCCCCTTAGTTGCAGCCTCCGTTGTTTGCCCCTTAGTTGCAGCCTCCGTTGTTTGCCCCTTATATACAGTCTCCTCTGTTTGCTCCTTAGTTGCAGCCTCCGTTGTCTGCCCTTATATATACAGTCTCTGTTGTTTGCCCCTTATATACAGTCTCCGTTGTCTGCCCCTTATATACAGTCTCTGTTGTTTGCCCCTTAGTTGCAGCCTCCATTATTTGCCCCTTAGTTGCAGCCTCTGTTACTTACCTTTGATGTCCCTTCCTCTGCAGCGCGTCCTCTCTCTGGCGCTCCCTCTCTGTCTGCCGACGGTCACGTGGTGCGGTGTAATACAGGGCTCCTACGGGAGAACCAAATCTGTTTGTAGAATGGCAGTGACCACATAGGTTTGGTCACTGCCATCGGTAGTAACAGGATTGGTCCTACAGGGCTCCCGTAGGAGCCCTGTATTCCCTGTACTGCACTGTTAAAAGCCTTGCCGCTTATATAGCGGCACAGGCTTTTAACAAAAAAAGACAAAAACTTTTTTTGTGAGTCGGAAAAAGGTGCCGGAACGCCGTTCCGGTGCGTCCGATGACAAAAAAAGCCCTGTTCATGACTGATTGCAGGATAAGTCTATATATACCAATACCAACTTGGAACAAAATTTCTTATAAGGCTTATCCCTGCAAGCGTTTATCCATCTACATTATTTTATGTTATACGTTTATGTTTATGTTATACGCGATCGCATCTTGCCGCTGTGAGCTCCCAGTGGTGACATCAGCCGGAAGGCTTACTTTCTCATTGGTAGCAGTGATCAGCTGTTTTCTTCCCCAGGCGCTGCGGCGCATAGTGTTATGAAACCAGGGATGTGTTGTAATCAAGTCAATGAGGCTGGTCCTGAGCTGGTCACCTGATTGGACAATCTCCCTGTAAATAGGCCAATGGGGGAACGCCAAACCCACCGGTTATAGTGTTCAGCTATCCTGCCTGTTGCCTGCCAGTTTCTAGTCTCTGACCTGAGCTGTGCTGTGAATCTTAAGTGCCCCATTGCAGTTGCCCTCCTATATTCTCTCTCTAATCCTTGTGGTGTTCCTCCTTGCTGCTGCTTGTATTTATCCCTTCACACCTGCCTTGTCTTCTTCCCTTTTCCCTATTGTATATTTTGCCGCTGTAAGTGTCTGTGAGTGAGTGCCCTTGTCTGTTTCACTGTCTGTCCAGGTGCTGTCTGTCTGTCCTTGTTTGTTCACCGGACCCTGTCTGTCTTTCCCGCTTACCCACACGAATAGGGGCCACCGCTAGGAGCCTTGACCTGCTGGGTGTCCTTCAGCCAAGCCTAACCTCACCATTAGAGGCTCTAGTGAATACCAGGCCCTAGTTAGACGCCTTGCCCTGGTGAATGGTTTCCTACTTTCGGTCACAACACATGACCAAGAGGTGCCGGAAAGTGTTTGTGATAATCCCCTTCTTAGGACAACCTGCAATTTCTGGTTTCTTGTGCACCGTCATTACTCACTTAGGGCTAGATCCTAAGCTAAGTACGCTAGCATAGTAACGCTAGCATAGTAACGCTAGCGTAGTAATGCTAGCCGATGACATAATTTCACCCATTTGTATTTACTCCACATGCACGTGGCAAATGTTGGGCCACGCAACTCCTAATGTACATACCATCAGCGTAAATACAAACGAAGGGGCGCAGGCATCAATATGACACATGTAATTACACTTTGGAGGCGGAGGGAGGCATTTAAATTGGATAGCATGGGCTGTTAGGCCGTAACGAACGTAAATGTATTACATACATCAGTACTTACGCTTGGAAAAGTTAAGGTGGGGTTTGGGCAGCGTAAAATGGCCAAAGTACATATGAGTGTGGGGAGTACCTAGGGGAGTGCATAGTAATTATGCTAGCATATGTACGCTACACGTTCTAATGTAAATAGACCGTAGGTCTGGATCTACCCTTAAAGCCCCATTTTTCTCTCCATTTACCCTTCATGGGCAACCCTGATTTTCAAAAATGGCTGGCTATCCTTTTTCACTTTGGCAAAGAGAGGATATACACTCTAACCTATCTATTGGATTATTTATTAATAATAAGTTGGTAAAGAATGAAATACTATAGTTATACTACGCTAACCACAACACTATTAACCCACCATGGGGCATGCATATTAAAATGGCACTAAATATTGCAGACCCTACTATCCCCTACTGCTGCCTTCTACAGGAGTACCAGAACAGATGATTGGTAACTGCACAATTTGCAATTAATTGCAGCCAACGACTGGTGGTACAGCTGTATCCTATTGCGCAAGTGTGACTATTGACTCACGCACATGCAATATTATTGTTTATTGCTGGGAGGGATAGAGCTAGCAGGTTGGTGTTTGGAGAGAGTTTATAAGAGATCCATCCTGAGAGTAAACTGCAGGGACCATGCCATCCTCAGTGAAGAAATTATCGGAGCTTCATCAGTCTCTACCAGCTACCATCTCCTAAGCTAACTATAGGGATGACAGCTGGTAGCAATCATTAGCAATCTATAATATCTCAGATGTTGCTGGTTTATTTAATTTGCTGTGCAATTTTTATTGCACGATTAAGGATTAAAAAATCTTGATAAATGTGCCACCATATAATTTATACATAGGTAATTTTAGCAAGCAAACTTCTAACAAGCTCAACATTCTCTGGATCATGACACCAGCATAGCACGTGTTTATTTCGTTCCTTACTCAATTATCATGAGGCCAGCATAAAGTTATAAGGTAAAAGTAGAATCGTTGTAATCAAATCACGACGGGCCTGATTCAGAGGCTGAAAATAAGAACTTAATGTTACACCTGGGCAAAACCATGTTGATTTCAGGGGGAGTCAAGTTAATTTTATTCTATGCATGCAGGGAGAATGCTTTGCTTTTACTTATTGCACACAGATACCTGATCAGCTTCACTTTTAAACTGCTAATTAGACTTGAGCTGGGAAACATCACCTTTTAACTATAATACTGTTACAACAAATGAAAGTTGATTCCCCTGAAATCAACATGGTTTAGCCCAGGTGCAACTTTAGGTTCTTATTTTCAATCTCTGAATCAGGGCCGACATCACAGACAGGTAGAATAGAGCTAATTGTTGATACCATGGTTGCGTTTGCCCTAAGATTTCTACAACATCTGTACTCTGCACTAGCCACAATTTTACTTTCAGATTTCTAATGCCATCGTTTTCCTTGGTTGAATGTAACAGTTGCTGGTTCATTCATTTGCCCCTATTACCGCTCTGTGCAAACCTCTGGTCTCCTGCCATATTTTCAAAGACAAAAGTTGCTTTTCAACTGATAAACACTGATGAAAGGTCTCTCTGCTCTTCTGATGCTTCACCAGATAAATTAATGAAAGCATTAAATGTTATTCCAAGTCACAAATTTGGACTTGTGCCTTATCCTAGTCTGTGGCTTCACATTTCAGTGACGTTAGATACCTAATAAGTAACTGAAAGCTCATCCTGTTTATTGTGCCTATATCAGTCCTGTAGTTTTGTATTGTTGAGGGATTATAGAAAAGAATTTCTTTTATGTAATTGATTGGTTTTTAGGCAGCTATCATTCGTGTCTCCCCATGACACAGCAGCTTTCGTAATCGGTATGTGCTCTCTTTTGGGAAAGGCTGTTGCTGCGATTTTGTAATTAAGACAGCAGTGAAGCATTTGGAAAGTGAAAAGCTGAAGGTATTATCCCCCCAGGATTTTTCATTTTAAGGGCTTTTTGGCTTGGCTCCAGTCTCTGTTTCTTTATGCAGGTCATTAAGCTTATAAGTTTTTTGTTGGGTATTGGTAATGTCGTACAACCTCATCTTGCTATTTACAGACTCATGCTGTCTGTTATCAGGCAGTTAAATAAAAGGGATGGATAGTCCATTAAAAGCACTTCAAATCACTTAGAGCAGCATGATACGTCTTTAGGATCCGTGTAGGATAAGAGCTAGGCTAAAGTGCTTTTATTTTTTACCAGGGGGTAAATTTACAGACTGAGTTCTACAAACCAACAGCAGTCGTTACATTTCTCACATGTGGATAGTAGAGACACTATTGCTGAATCTCAGGAATATAACAATAGTCATTAACGCAAATAGTTCCTGTGCCATAACTTCCAATCAATGGCTATATGAGTTGTCTGGTGCAATTTTATTGTTCTTGATGGAAATCTTTGACATGTTATGTTATTCCAGGTGGAGCTGAACATGTTATTAGCCCTGAATCATGACTCAGTTCCTGCAGGAGAACATGATAGGCTTCAGTCATTCAAGAGGATGAGCCTTTCAGTCTTGAATAATGGGAAATTACAAGAAGGAAGTATTTTGGGATTGTTCAAAAAGGGTGTAGGTCCCAGTAGTGAATGGCCCTGTTTCGAAAGGGCTGTTCGCTCCCAGCCACTTCCGAATTGGCTGGGAAATCGATTGTTCATGCCTCAAAGAGGCATAGCAATGGATCCCTGGAGCACCGAACACAGTGCTCCAAAAGGTAAGGCTTCCCTACTCCCTTACCCTAACCCTAAGTCCCCCCTCCCACAGCCTAACCCTAAGTCCCCCCTCCCACAGCCTAACCTTAAGTCTCCCTCCCGCAGCCTAACCCTAAGTCACCCCCCTCCGCAGCCTAACCCTAAGTCCTCCCTCCCGCAGCCTAACCTTAAGTCCCCCTCCCGCAGCCTAACCCTAAGTCACCCCCTGCAGCCTAACCCTAAGTCCTCCCTCCCGCAGCCTAACCCTAAGTCCCTCCTCCAGCAGCCTAACCCTTAATCCTCCCTCCCGCAGGAGAGGGTTACTCATTTTTTTCCGGTGATCTTTTCTGGCGGCAACACTGTTTTCCAAAATGAATGGGTGATTAAACAAATCGTATACTCACCCATTCATAAAAAAAAAAATTCTGCGGTGTTACACATTAGAAATAGGGACAGCCGAAAAGACACTTTCGGCTGTCACTATTTCGCAATCTGTAACATTGCAGCGCTGTCTCGCAACGGTTCAAAAACAACTGTTGACCGTTCATTCCCTTCTTGCACATTAATTTATCAAATGTATTCCTTTAAATCATAATACTGGATCTACTAGTGTCTACTTAGTCAAAGAACAAAAGGAAAAAGGAAAATCTTGATTTTCTTGCTGAAGAGGTGTAAGGAAGTTTGCATCTGTGAATAGACGGAGTGTTATAGCATCCCTTCTCCTTACACAGGGTTACTTACTTACTTAAGTAAAACGTAACCGGCAGTCATTTATACAAAAAAAAAGGTATTTTGTTGCATTACCATTTTGATAGTTTGCAAGTTTATCTCATATGAGACAGAAAATCATGGCAGGCCAGTCACATTGCAGGGCTATGGAATTCAAAGAGATATTCATTCTATGACAACAAATGGATGAAGGCAAACCATCTGATTGAGTCTCAGAAAATGTGTCTGCATTTGTGGGCAGTTGTGTCCTGCAATGATGTATTTTGCTTAAATGTCATTTTTTCAAATGTTATTATAACTTGCTGTTTTATGTTTAGTAAAGCCAGTAAGCAATAGTATCAACAGTTTTTTATTTAATTTATGAATCAATAATAAAAAAAAAAAATCCTTGCGTCACTTATGAAAACTTGTGACTAGATAGAAGAGAACAACACTTGAAAATAAGTTTAATAATTTAATGAAACATATATTAAGCATTATATTAACTCATCTTAAGGTGAAGGTCTGTTTATAGAGAGAGCCTTCCAGTAATAAGTCACCAAAAATGTCACATGACATCAAGTCAGACAAAAATTGGTTTTAATGCATGTTATCATAGCAATTGCCAGCCTTAGACATGGGTCACACACAGAGATGCTACATTACAGATGTGACTCTGCAGTGAAACAGCTTCTCATCCTTCACTTTGCCCCCCACATAGAGGTCTATTTGTTAGTGATACAAGACAGATAAAGGCCTGCAGAGCAAGAGCAGTCGAAAAATATAATGTTGTCCTGGCAGGCTGAAGTTGTGTGTGTATTGATATGTTGCCGTGTGTTGGTTTCTTAATGGATGGTAGGTATACTTAGAGCATGCAAGGAACAGAAGAGAGGTTCGGCGCTCCATACAAACATTATATAACACTATGTGTCAGCACACACATAAAAAGACGGTTTAGTTCACAGTATAGCTATATCACCTGCCCCACGTCAAGGCACCTCCTGTAGATGAGTCCCTATCTATCTGCTATATGTGTACTCAGGATGTCTGTATTAAGACTCTCCTGCCATTTGAACAGTGTGCAGCAGCCATATTGTGGAGGTGTCAGGCTCCCAATAAAACTAGTAACAGTAACAAAAAAACATACAAGGCCGCGCTTCAATACAAATACAAAATATGAAATGTGTGCAAGTGTATATATAAATGGAGAGGTGCAGCCAAGGACCAAAGTGACCACTGTGTAACTACAAGGAACAAAAGAGAGGTCCGGCGCTCCATGCAAACATTATATAACACTATGTGTTAGCACATACATAAAAAGGAGATTTAGTTCACAATATAGCTGTATTGGGTTAAGATCACCCACCCAGCATCAAGGCACCTCCTGTAGGTGAGTCCCTATCTATCTGCTATATGTGTACTATTTTCTTGTTACTGTTACCAGTTTTACTTTAAAAGCCTGACCCCTCCCCAATATGGCAGCTGCACACTTGCTGAGCACACATATAGGTCCTAAACATATTTTGAGTAGTTAGGTTGTAATGTAAGGATCAAAGTTTTATCTCCATTCCATAACCCTAACGCTCTATGGACCTGATCCAGACCTACGAATGAGCGTGAAGCGTATTACCGCTCAGCGTAAAAACTTTGCACTCCCCTGACACTCCCCTTACTTTTTATTTCCTTACGCCGGCTAACCTAACTTTTCCCTGCGTTACGCCGCCTACCCTAACTTTTCCCTGCGTAACTAGGTAACCCAGCCCATACTGTACGATTTAAATACCTCCCCCGCCTACATTTTCTAACTCCAACGTATTTCCAGTATTCGTATTTTTGGCACACCCCTTGCAACGGTTATACGCAAATAATACGCCCACACGATTCACGCTTAAGAAGTTACGAATTTATGCAGGAAAACATCTGCACACGCATGAACGCAGAACATTCGAAATGTCGATTTTACGCTGACGGTCGGCGTAACCACGCGAGCGGCCGTAGGTCTGGATCAGGCCCTATGTGTGTGCTCTCCTGATGCTCTTTAAAGATGTTAAAAAAAAATGAAAAATTAAACAGCACAGAATTACCCCATAGACCAGTGGTTCCAAATGCGGTCCTCAAGGCTCCCCAACAGTACATGTCTTCCAGATCTCCTTACTGGAGCCATATGTGTTCATTACTGACCTTTTAAAAGAGCCACAGGTGGTAGCTGTAACATGCCAATGGGCGAAGCGGGTCAGCATGAAGCTTCTTACCTCTCTTGTCACTGCTTCCCACGCTGTCTGCAGTGGCTCCAATGCATGTCACCACGTACCTGTGATGGCATGTAAACAGAACCACGTGGAGTGCTGCCACGGCTTCAAGCACGTGCGTGCTTTGTCTCTCGCCCCTTCAGTACTCTGATTGATGTCCTCACAACGGAGGACAGCCAATCAGGGTTTAGGGGCAGGAAGACTGTTGACTTTATTAGACTGGCAGTCTGCCAGCAGCCTTCACTGATCAGCTGTTTTCAAACCACGACTTTTGTTTGACTGAAAATTCAAATGCCAACATTATATATAATAAACCTAACCTTGGATTGGATGCGGAACAGCACTGTGACACTCCACCCTGACCGTCCTTTTATCAGTGTCGTCCTGAGAATATGTTGTGTAGCCCGAAACACATCCACTGGGCCCCATCCCCTATATGATGTCATTGGTTATGTCACGTGGGGGCGGGGTCCCATGGACCTGTGTTAACAGCTGGCCGGTGCTCAGGGAAATTCTTCCCTGCGAATGATCCCACTAATGATGATGGGCCCCATCAGCTCTGGGCCTGGGACAGTAGTCCTGGCTGTCATCCCCTGATGGCAGCCCTGCCTATTACCATACATAAAAAAACAACACATGGGAGCGCTACTACTGATATAGAAAAAACTTGTGAAATTACACATTTAAAAAGTGTTAGAAATATTTGTTAGAAGTTGTGATCATATATGTGAACAATTATTATATGGTTTATGGTTTCTCTTTTACTGTATTATGTACGAGGCAACTGTACTATATTGAACATTACAAGTGGGAACTTTATAAGATTAGCGCCACATTAACTATTTTTTTTTGTATTACCATACATATATTTTGTCTAAGACAGATCACAGATCATGTTCACTTGCTTGAATCATGTCCCACAAAAGTAGAACAAATAGACTTAAACAAGTAGAGATTCAGACATTATTAGGCCCAGGACAGTATACTGTTCTTCTTCCATTCCCTTAACCCATACACACACACACACACTTCCCATATGTCATCATACCTCCCAACATTTGAGAATTGGAAAGAGGGACAAAATTTCCCCGCCCATTGGGCGTGTCAATGGAAGTGGGTGTGTCATGTACCACCCAGAGGGCGTGTTTAGGGAAGTGGGTGTGTCTTGCACTTTTTGTCGAATGCTGTTAAAAAAGGTTTGGGTTCCACCAGTGTGGGAAGTGAGGAGGCACAGTGAGCGCAGAAAGAACTAAAAACTTCTTTGTGTATAGAATAGTATTAAAGTGATTCCACCCTCTTTTTCTTAGGCTTTCCCTGGCTTATTCATAGAGCCTTAAATACTGAGCTTCTGCCCTATTCATATCCCCACACTGTCCTGTCCACATTCCTTGCACAGACACCTGAGATTTTATTTCCCTCTCTCCCTGCCCCTATATGCCAGGCCCTGGGGTGGTAAGCTTCCATGATCTTCTCTCATATAAATAAATGTCCAGCGCGCTCTGTGTTTACTTTAGTCTTCCTCCAGCCACCCATCCCATTCATTAAGTTCACCATTCAGATGTCACAAAGAGAACCACTCATTTTCAACTTCTTACCTTTAAATCTTCTTTCCTCCGCGGTGCTCTGCTCCACAGCTGCTTGATCATCGACGTCTCGGGCGTTGTCTGGTGGTGTGCGGTCACGTGATGAACAGCAAATACAGGGCTCCCATTTGCTGTTCTACACGTGACCACAGACCCCGCAGATAAGGTTTTGAAGAGCGCTGCACATGCGCATGCGACGGGGCTAAAAAAAAAAAAAAACAACCGCGAAAATCGGGACAGTTGGGAGGTATGGATCAGTGGTGCAGAGATGCAAGGTAGACAGGTCCGGTTTGCAGGATTGCAGGAGCAGAGATGGAGGTACTGCTGGGATCAGTGGTGCAGAGATGCAAGGTAGAGAGGTCCGGTCTGCAGGATTGCAGGAGCAGAGATACAGGTACTGCTGGGATCAGTGGTGCAGAGATGCAAGGTAGAGAGGTCCGGTCTGCAGGATTGCAGGAGCAGAGATACAGGTACTGCTGGGATCAGTGGTGCAGAGATGCAAGGTAGAGAGGTCCGGTCTGCAGGATTGCAGGAGCAGAGATACAGGTACTGCTGGGATCAGTGGTGCAGAGATGCAAGGTAGAGAGGTCCGGTTTGCAGGATTGCAGGAGCAGAGATGCAGGTACTGCTGGGATCA
>WWET01000654.1:115683-130871 GCA_011038615.1 Limnodynastes dumerilii | reverse complement strand
ATATATATATGTAAACAAAAAAAAAATGAACTCATCTAAGTTATGTATATCAATATCGACCATCTGGAAAGAACAACAACAGCACAATACCTGTCATTTTATATTAGTCTCCCTATACCTTCCTATTATTATTTGGGCTTGATTGCTTAACATTTATTGGTCATGCCCAGAAGTGCCTCCAATAGAACAAAACAGAGCAATCTCATAGATGAATGCCTTCATATATGTGCAATTTCCACCCTTTCCTGACATTTAAATATCTTGACTGCTCAAGGACATAGCTGTAAATTTCATTTGGCAGCTTAAGGACTTAAAAGGAAGACATGTGCTTGTTTGTGAAACTTAAAGTAAATTGCATTTCCTTGTACAAGGATTCCCAGGTCAATCTTATCTCATTACTAAATGACCTTAAATATAGTTTTTCAATTGGGCATCTGCCAGGGACACAGGACATAATTCACAGGTCCTAAAGAAGATAAGTAGGCACAGAAACGCATGTATCCGCACCTAAGTTTTTGGTCCCTCCTCCGGTTTTTCCCCGTTTTTAAAGGCACTTAAGAGTCCATCGCTTAAAAACTTGTAATGTGTATGGGGCTTAAGGTTTGAATCCGGTCCACAGTCACAAATACTTAATACTTAATACAAAAAATAACAACAGCTGTGATCTTTTATTGCCTAATACTTTCTATAGTCACAGACAGTGGACCAGTTCCAGACATCTGAAAGGGGGTTGTTTTCTGATCATTAGGATTTGAATACAACCATTTTTTAGCGAATGCGTCATGACTTCCAATTTCCTACCAAAGGGTAGCCAACAGAAGGTAGCAGCTATTTACATAAAATACAATACAGTACGATACAACCTAATACAACACAATACAAAACAACACTGAACAATAAGCAGTAGATTAAATATGAATGAAAGACGTAAACTGTTACGTACACATAAATATGAGTTATCACTATGGGTATCCTTTAGTAGCAAGCACATACAATGATACAAACAAAATAGACATCACAATAAACAGGTCGGTTTTATCTTTTCATACACTGCTGCTGCATTGGACCCCCTGAGATGGTCGGTCATTGTATTGAATAACCACAAACAGCCATTTCAGTATACAATCAGCATTTACAATGCATTAATCAGGTAACATCAGCAAGATATTCCTGTTTGCAGTGCAATCACTTATTCCTAGAAATATATTATGTTTACATCTGTGTTGTACATTAAATAATTACTACCAATTGTATTTACTGATAAATCTAGCTTCAATTGTATGGCTAAAAATGAATCACTCATGGTCCATAAAGATGTCTATTATTTTAAATGTGGAATAGTCTATAGGTTGTAAAGTTTAAGCAATAAAAAGAGAATAAATAAATAACTTGAAAATATATTATAATTCTCCCTACTAATATTATCCAGAACTAGTGCTTTTAATCCTAGACTGGTCACTGGAAAATCAGAGGAAAATTGGCATGCATCCTACATCTACCCAAAGGGCTGAATCCAGACTTAAGAAGGAGCTTGAAATTAAGAGATGAAAGTTACTCCTGGGCTAAACCATGTTGATTGCAGCTGAGTTTTTCATATTTCATCTGTTGCAAACAGTATTAGAGATGAGAGGTGATGTTTCCTGGCCAAAGTCTAAATAACAGTGTAATAGTAAAGCTGGTCAGTAACTGTGTGCAGTAAGCAATTCAAATATATATCCCTGCATGCAAAGAATACAATTAGCTTGACTCCCCCTGCAATCAGCATGGATTTGCCCAGGAGCAACTTTCCTTTCTTAATTACAAGCTCCTTATTAAGTCTGGATCCAGCCCAAAGTGTTTAATGGGCTAGGGCTGGTGCCTTCAGAATACAAGTCAATCTTAGAAAGACTGCCCCTAGGAGGTAGAGCACAGAGCTTTTCTTGTTCCTCTGAATCAGTTAATAGTTATTATTAAACTAAACATTTTTCAACAATTTTGACACTTTGGGCTTTCTTTACTATATGTAGATCAGTTAATTTTTAAGTAATAATGTCCATTTTCATTTGAACAAGGAATACCATTGAGGATTTTAGTGGGAAAAATAAAAATGAATTAAAAAAAATAAAAGTCTAAACTTACCTGACTGGGACTAACTGTCTCTTAATATTTCCAGGTCTCGACAGAACCATAATGCCCAGGTGCACAGTGTATTTCCTGTCTCGGCATTGAAATACACTATGTTTAAAAAGAGAGCCACTGCACGCAGGCCGCCCATTGGCTGAAAATCGTTGGGATTTTCGAAATTGGCAAAAGTTTCCAAAGATGGCACCCAGCTTAAGGCTCATGGTGAGACGACGCTGGAAAGGTGAGCATTTGTAAAGATTGCATTTTTTGCTAGCCAAGCTGGCATAATTAATGCTAGGACCTGCAGAATGTCAATAAAAACACTAATACAACGTTTACTGTAAAAAATCTGTAATTAAAATCTTCCCAGTCCTACCTTCTGCCATATTTGATTTCTCATCCAGGGCCGTATTCACAGATCCGTTAGTTAAAGGTAAGCAATGATATGCCTGTGCATTGCAAGGCCACACCCATGA
This sequence comes from Limnodynastes dumerilii, assembly GCA_011038615.1. Lineage (NCBI taxonomy): Eukaryota > Metazoa > Chordata > Amphibia > Anura > Limnodynastidae > Limnodynastes > Limnodynastes dumerilii. The sequence continues at coordinate 128,292 of WWET01000654.1, read as the reverse complement.
CACTCCCCTCACACGAACGGGTTTTCGTTGACTTCCGCCTCCATAGAGCACCCTTATCTCTACGTGTGCATTTACATGCTTATAATACTTACATACGTGTGTATGTAACTGACCGTGCCCTCAAATGGTCATTTAAATGCCTCCCCCCGCCCACTTTCACGTAACTTGTCCATATGGATTTCAACCATGCCCCTCCGCATGTATGCCCCCAAGTGCGATTCACACGTACATGGACTTCCGTGCGTATATTCAACGTAAATAGTGTAAGTAAAGTTACTATACACTATTGCACCGTTACTCCGATCTTAAAAAACGGATCTGTGAACACGGCACCCAGTCCTGAGTGTTCATGGAATCTTCTTTTTTTAATTCAAAGGCCTTGACAATAATGAAAAAAAATGTGGGCTCTGTGAGATCCTCTGTAGCGATGACTAAGATTTCCCATTCTGGCTCATTTCATAATTGTAGCTTATCGCACACCCGTGAACTCTAGTTTCCAGAGAAAGCATGAAAAAATCTGCTGTTATCATTATGTTGTAAAATTATTTGACCAATCCCTATCACAGGGTGATGTCTTCTTGTTATCACCCCTTTATCCCCTCCCCCACCCTATAACCATTCCTTTTTTTAGCTGACCCAGAAGAAATATTGTAACTTTCGAGAAACTAATTAAGATGCCTAGTGGGTAATCTGATCTGTTAATTAAAGCCGTGCATGAGTGATGTAGACAAGGGAATACAGCTAATCTAATATAAGTATATTCTCGCTCATGAGTGTTAACTTTCTTTCTTTGTGCCAATTTTATCTTAAATATATTAATTTAAAACGTGTTAACCCACTTGAGGTGTCAAAAGTAAAGACTAAATTATTTACAAACTGAAAACATACTGTTATGTGTTGCGATAACTTCTTAATAGGTTTTTAATATAATTATCTTTATCAGTGAATATATTTAGAGAAAAATGTAGGAGTTGGAATATTTAATTTGTACTAGAAATACCTAAGCCTTACTATACAGTACAATACAGTCATATGCAACCTTAGACACTCCAGATGTTATAAAACTACTGCTCCCCCGCATACTTCAGTAGCATAGGCATACCTAATACCTGGCAAAGCATAATGGTACTTGTAGTTCATAACTCATGGAATGCCACAGCCTACCATGACCATCATTTAATAAATTACTACAGACGGATGTGGTTCAACTCTGCGATCATCTGTATTGCAACAGATCAGTTTCCAGCAAGAATGATAACCGCAGTTATTTTTCGGCAGTGTATATATTAATATATAGTATATATTTTTGGCAGTATATAGAGGTTTTTGTTTAGAAATATCATGGCTATTTATATTCAAATGGTATTTTGCAGATTTTATTGACATTGCACATAATTTAAGTCTAAATCGCATACACCCAGTAATTACTCATAGTACTGCACCAGTGTTATGTATCTACCAGCTGCATGCAAGTCAATATTCATGATACTACCTTAACAAGTAAGTAAGCTCATCAATTGTATTATATCATTTAATTAGCAAAATTAGTAAATACATTTTTGTAAATGCACCCAACGGGATGGTGTGGAGGTAAAAGGACGGAGGGAGGAAAGATCATCAAGGGAGGCAACACTAGTCAGTATATATAACAGGGCCATTGGGCTAAAAGGAGGAAAGTTTATTTGAAAACTTGGACCCTTCTGAAAGTGGGATTAAAGGTGGCCAGACATCAAATTATGGTTTTATTGAATGAAAAACAGGGCTAGTGTTATGTATGAGGCAAGTGTGAAATTCCATGGAAGCCATTTATCAGACTTTATAGATAACAGCCACCAGTGAGGTCTGGCAGGGTTATTCTAATATCCAGCAATCTGGAACTTTGCAGCAAAACAAATAAGGAGAAGTATTATGAGAGTGACACACCGAGGCGTGGAGTCTAACTACCGGGTGGTGTTCGCCAGAGCCCCTGATGGTGGGGATGGACTTGGCTGCACCCCAGTAGCAGGTCGTGGCCCTCAGTGGACAATCCAAAGCTAGGTTTATCTAGGTTTAGCTAGGTAATATCTTTATAGGTGATATTGCCTGTGGTATTGAGGGGAAAATATGCCTTTTTGCAGATGACACCAAGATATGTAACCGGGTAGACACGCCAGGTGGGTTACAGAAAATGAGGGATGATCTAGGTAGACTGGAGGAATGGTCAAGAGTGTGGCAACTGCAGTTTAATGGCAAAAAATGCAAAATCATGCACTTAGGACATAAAAACCCAAAGGCTCAATATTTCCTTAATGGCATTACATTAGAATCTACCGAGGAGGAAAGGGATCTAGGAGTCATTATTTCCAGTAACTTGAAGGTAGCCAATCAATGTAACAAAGCAATGAGAAAGGCAAGTCAGATGCTTGGTTGCATAGGGAGAGGAATTAGTAGCAGAAAGAGAGAAGTAGTGATGCCCCTTTATAAGTCATTGGTACGCCCTCACCTAGAATACTGCGTTCAGTTCTGGAGGCCATATCTCCAGAAAGACATAAATACATTAGAGACTGTACAAAGAAGAGCAACTAAAATGATCCATGGCCTTTGTAACAAATCATACCAAGAAAGGCTAGAGGAACTAAACATGTATAGCTTGGAGCAGAGAAGGGAGAGGGGGGACATGATAGCAGCTTTCAAATACATCAAGGGTTGTGACCAGCTAGAGGAGGGTACCATTTTTCAAAAGAAAAGGTGTAATAGAACACGAGGGCATGGATACAAACTGGAGGGTGGTAGATTCAAAGGAAATGTGCGGAAAAATTACTTCACTGAAAGGGTGATAGATAAATGGAATATTCTCCCATCTGAGGTGGTTGAGGCCAATACAGTAGAACAATTTAAACATGCTTGGGATAAATATAAGGGTATCCTAAATTGTAACCCCAATTGAGGGTAAATAGGGTCTAGGGTCAGTATAGTTTTCAATAAGCAAATGGGCAGACTAGATGGGCCATGTGGCTCTTATCTGCCGTCACTTTCTATGTTTCTATGTTTCTATGTAGGTTCAGAGACAAGGAGGCCAGAGGATGATGACAGATGCCCTTACCAACAGACTAGGATTCAGGCCAGAAGCATAAAGGAGTACAACTGTAGTAGGAAAAGTACAGAAATACCCAGATGGGTTAGGATGTAGGCAAGTGTAGACATGTTAAACACAGATACTGCACTGTATTGACCAGGCAAGCTGGCGTGCAGAAGGAGCTTGCATACAGGTTTGGTAAGTTTATGAGAATGTTCATCTAGAAGAATATCAAGTGAATTTTTACCTATCCGTGTATTTAGAATCTGAGAAACCAGGACCTGACGTTCATCCCAGAACTTCACCACAAGTGGAAACTCCAACCAGATGTGAAAAAATGTCTCCAGCACATATCTGTAGATTGAAGAAAGGGATGGAGAGAGGTACAATCTGGGAAATACATTCTTATGAATCACAGTATTGAGAGTGATGTAGCAGTGCATTGATGAATGGTTGACTGTCCAGCCTCCCCCACAACAGATTCCAGGTCTCATTCCCATAAAGCTTCAAATGATTCCAAAGAGAGAGCAGGTGGTGTGATTATAGTAGCATATAGAAGGAATATGGCCCCCCTACTTTCTAGCTTATACAGACATGTGCTAAGATATGACATAGGTTTCCTTTCCCTACTGCTGCCTCCTTTACCCTGCTGCCTTATATTGGGAGTAAAGAAATCTTTTAATTTGAGTGAAGGCACAAAGGTGAGGAATGTAAATTGTATTTAGCACAAAAACATTAAAAGAGCTGGGAGCAATATCCCAGGTGTAGGTTTATTGATTTATTCATTTACCAGTTAAATGATTTTCCATATCCACCCACTTTTTACAACATGGGGCAATGTACCAGGATACCAGAAGTCATTAAAACTTCCACCCATTAGACCAGATTCAAACTTGTGTGAGACACCCTACGTCCACACACAAAGGGCCTGATCCAGAGCTACGCTGGCTCGCTGGCCGTAAGTATGGCCAGCGTAGCTTTGGAGCACTCCACCGACACTCCCACTGTGGCCAGCGTAATTACCCACTGTTGAAGGCTACCTTAACTTCAGCTGGCATAACAGTAGGTATTTATGCCGGCCACAGGGTAGTAACTGCCGTAACCCACCCTCCCTCCCTCATTTACTTACCTTCCCCAGCCTTCCTTCTGTAACGGTTGCGTAGTTACGGCGAGGAATGCCCCCCTCGCCGTAACTATGCAACAGTTAGGGATGTCCGATCCTAAGGATCGGGTTTGCCTAACTACGCTGGGCAACATCTGCCCGGCGCATGCGTAGAACTGCAAAAAATGCTGTTCTTCCGCATACTTCCGCCGTAACTAGTGCGACAGCCGTAGGTCTGGATCAGCCCCAAAGTGCATAAATGAGGTGTTTTGAATGGAGGTTGTATGCGCCCTCTAGATGTTAGTTCTGTACAATGGAAAATCTGTAGTAAGGGGCTGTGCTTCCTCTCCACCTGCATGGTGGTCGGGGAGAAGCATTTAAATTGTACAGTGGGAGTGAGTTTTGGCATTTATAAGCAGATCAGTGGCTGTACGGACTGTTGTTCACTTGTGTGACATAAAAAGGCTGCTTTATGGGAGCGTAAATCATACAAAAATACAGACGCGAGCGGGGGGTGACAGAGGGAGTTCTTGTGTACTGACAGACCCCCATATGTACGGGAAGCTTGCGGGGGTCTCAATACAGTCCATTGATTGTAGAGAAGCAAGAAAAGACAAAGGAAACATATACCCAACAACATTAATTTTAATTGTACTGATACTCACAAACCAGGAAGTATATAGTGGGTCTCACATATGAAAATCTTGTTTAATGGCCCACAGCAAGGGAAGGCAGTTGGAATAACTGTGAGTTCTAATAACCCCCAGGTATCGGATTATGAAAGGTTGCCATAGAAATTAGAAATAAGACTCCATAAAAGAGGTCATGTGAGCAAATGTGAGCAAAATGTAATCGCCAAACAAAGAAATAATATATTGCTGAGATTGGATAGTAATGCCCTGAATGTTGTACTTAGCCCTAATTCATGCACATAAAGGTTCAATAGAGAGTACATAAAGCAATGAGTAGAGGAGGCACTCCTGCCTAGTGCCATTAGATTGAGTTTGCAAAGAAGAACATAACACATTGGTGGAAACTGATGAGGATGGGGAAACATATAGGTAGGGCCGCCTCCAGATATTTTGGAGCCCGGGGCACATCTTCTTTGCTTGAACCCTACGTGACGTCATTTGTAATGTCACATGGGGACGGGGTTGCCGCAGAACTGCATTACCAGCGGGCCGCTATTGAACATCTCTAAATAGTAAGTATCAGCGGTAACATACCGCCAATACCTGCTTCTGTAGAGGCCGTGGTAGGTATCTGTAGGCCCCATCAGCTCCGGGGCCTGGGACAGTAGTCCCGGATGCCCCCTCCTGATGGCGGCCCTGCATTTAGGGCCCAAATTGCTTGGATAAATGGACCCTGAAGAACAAAACTTTTAAAATTCTCAAATATGAAAGGTCATTCCAGCCTGTCAAAGGCCTTCTCTGTGTAAAGTGGCAATATTACCCAGAGTATTTTCTAATGATTTATGTCTGAAATTAGATGAACTGTTCTTTTGGTGTTATCTAGGGCCTGACAATTATTCATAAAATCCTACTAGTTGGGATCCACCAAAAATAAGTTGAGACTGGAAGCCAAATTTTTCACAAATAATTCAATTCAACAATGATGTGGCCATGTAATTATGGCAATAAGTAGGATCTTTACTGGGTTTAGGGATCACAATAATGGTTGAGTGAGTTGTGTCAGGATGAAAGTGTTCGCCCTCAAGAATACTGTTGGCTAAGGTAATAAAATGTGGAAGGAGTATCTCAAAGAATATTTTATAGTAGGACATGGAAAAAACAACCGTTTCTAATAGGATAGCTGCATTGGCAGATGGCACAAAATTTGTGCAATGTGTTTTTTCAATCAAGTCATATTGAGCACACTTCACCCAGGGCCAGTGCTAAGGTGGTCAACTCTTCAAACGTATTTCACAGCTACTCACATATGTGAAGAGAAAGTATAGGCCATTGAAGCTCAAATGAGCTCTGGGCCATATTTACTAAGCTGCGAGTTTGGAAAAATGGAAATGTGGCCCATAGCAACCAATCAGATTTTAGATGACATTCTTTAGTATGTAAAAAGAAAGTGAGAGCTAAAATCTGATTAGTTGCTATAGGCAACATCTCCACTTCTGCACAAATATACGCACAGAGAGTTATTTGAGAGGCGAAAGTCAGTAAAAATCCGGAAGAACGAGGGGTGAGTGCACTTGCCACTTAGTTGCGTATTTTTTGTGAATCCGGAAATACTTATTCCCTTTTTATCTGTGGCTCAGGGCCATTGAGTATAAAGAATTTTTTATCATTTGAAAACAATATTCTATGTTTATATATAAATAGGGTATTTCTAATTAAAATATAACACATTTTACTTAATCTGTTACCAATTGATCACACTGAGTATTTGGAAAAATATTCTGAAAGAGGACTTGCTAAATGAAAGCAGTATATTTTGTGGAACTCCTGATGCAATGGTATTATCATGCGTCAGTGATGCCATGTCTAAGTAACACTTAGAAAAATAATAATCGAGCAGTCTGTGATGTTTCTAATGGAAGTTGTGCAATATGTGGCCTTGATTCAGGAGGATGTAATGCCACTCGGAATGAAGTAGCAATATACTGGTAAATAAAGTTCTATGTGAGACTAATCTATGTTCTTATAAAAAGAAAGGAGAAAATCTGCGCAAACATCAGCTGCTATACATCCACTCCAAGGGTGTCTCAGTCCTTAAAACAGAACATACAAAAGAATGGAAGTGGGGTGAATCTAAATAGCGCTAAAATGTCCACAGTGGGAAGTATCAGTGTAATTAATAGTGATAATATACAATAATTAACATAATATATGATGGGTAATAAATCCAAGGGTAGGTTAGCTGTAATAGCGTTCGTTGTTTGAAGTATCCACCTTACCCCAAATGGGGATAAAATAAGGAGACAAAAAATACAGAAACAAACAATTTATTAGAAAACATCTATTACACTAAAACCTATAAAATGGAAAAGGAGTTCATACCAGGAGATGGTAAGCAAAGGAGGAGTGATGGAGCTGTATCTGATGTTATAAGGTACCATCCGACTTTGAGAAAGGACCTAGTTAAGGACTGAAATGCGTAAGTTGGCGGCACGGAGATGAGAAGGATTTCTACCTGGATCATAGTGACGGAAGCTTGGCAGCATATCCAGTCGGTACCTTATAACATCAGATACAGCTCCATCACTCCTCCTGTGCTTACCATCTCCTGGTATGAACTCCTTTTCCATTTTATAGGTTTTAGTGTAATAGATGTTTTCTAATAAATTGTTTGTTTCTGTATTTTTTGTCTCCTTATTTTATCCCCATTTGGGGTAAGGTGGATACTTCAAACAACGAACGCTATTACAGCTAACCTACCCTTGGATTTATTACCCATCATATGTTATGTTAATTATTGTATATCATCACTATTAATTACACTGATACTTCCCACTGTGGACATTTTAGCACTATTTATATTCACCCCACTTCCATTCCTTGTATAATCTATGTTCTTATTTTTAATTTTATATTTATAGAAAAATATGGATTTTTTTCACATTTCTTGCCATGGGAACACACTTTTGTTTATACAACATTACATTTTTTTTAATCTATTTATACTTCATATATGTTTTATTCTTTATTATATATCTTGTGAACTAATGTTATTACACACTGTAAAACACTAGTCAAATATTCCGTTTTGATGCTCACCTCAAGCTCTGTCTTTCTCTCTGTCTGCTAAAATCATGCTTGATAACGTTAGGGAGAATGTGTGATCATTTCATTGAAAGTCAGAGCTTGTGAAGGATTAATACAAATTTGAAATACTTCAAAGGACTCAAATTTGATATTGAGATTCTATGTGTTAAAAAAAAATGTCAGGAGCAAAACCCAATAAAGAAAAAAATTGTAGCAATTGATTCACATAGAGAGGCAAACATAAAAAGGTTCAGTCAATATTAGAATTAAGAAGGAGATGTATCCTCCTCATCTCTAAGCAGTAATTTAAAAATAAATCTGTTTGATATTTGTGCTGCACATAATGGCCCGTATTCAGAGCACCGGACGTATAACATATACGTCCGGGGGGTTTAGCGATTTTTACTACTGCGCATGCGTAGTAATTTTTTAACGTAATCTACGTATCTTTCAGACCGCATTTACGCAATCTACATAAGAAAAAGATACGTAGATTACATAAAAAAATTACCTCACATGCGCAGTAGTAAAAATCGCTAAACACCGGACGTTATATGTTATACGTTCGGTACACTGAATACGGGCCACTGTGCGTCCAACCCCTCTGGCTAGAGGACTGATTGTTGTTGCAACTTACTTCTGTGTCCAGTGCATGTATTCTCCCCGGGTGTCCAGGGGTGCTTTACCTTTCACCGTGGATTAGGAACAGCTTCTAACTGTGCACAACTAAATACCCCCCTATGAATACATTCGTAAGATTGACTCATCCCTGTTATAGAGCAACCCCATCTACATATGGAGTATCCTGGTCAGAGAATAGGACTAATCAGTTAGGTGCTTCTATTGAATCTGCATACTGCATGGGCTAGCTACCCATGTGTCTGAACGCAGATCAGTGCAGATATGCCTACCGCTGCCCACTGAACTTTATCTGCATGACTATTCCCGCCCCCCTTGCTGGGATTAGGCATATAGGCATAGGCAGATATCATGGAATGCCCTGTCAGATGGATCTCCTAGCGTACGGAGATCATTGTGCATCACCTGGCACGTGCATGATTGAATGAATCACCCTTTGTTCTCCTGATCATACGATCCTAATTATCTGGCCCATCCAACTAAAAGTCCACATTGGTTCTACTGTGCTTCTGGTTTTCTCAGAAGAATATGAATGGATCTAAAAAAGTAAATAAATTCAGAAATATGGCCCTGCTTTTTCTTGTGCCTAAACACAAGACATTCTTGGCCTCAGTTTCAGTACGTAGAATGTAAAATATATATCTTCTTTCAGTCTTTGCTGCATGTAGCTAGGGTCAGTCATATGCCTCTTATTGTGTCCATGTACAAAAAAAAGATCTCTTGTTGTACAACTGGGTTCAGATAATGCTTTCTCTGTCATGCATGAATGCAGCCAACTAGTAAATCATTAAAACCACTTACCACTTAGCAGCTGCTGGATACCTGCAGAGATCAGACAATGGAGCTGACATCACCCATTCAACTCAAAGGCATACCCTCTTTCTGTAGGACATTGAATAAGTGATGCCAGCTTAAATGTCTGATCATGGGTGACGTCGCCTCCATTGCCTGATCTCTACAGGAAGCCGGTAGCTGCTAATTGGTAAGTAAGCAAAGTTTAAATGATTTCTAAAGTCTCATTCAACTTTTAGCTGGTGGGCCAACCATGTATGAAATTTTCTTACCATATATTGCACCCTTTTCCCTGTTTTTGGGAAAGTTTAACCGAGCAGACCTGTAGATTGCTCAATCTCTTGCTTATACTGGTATACTCATGGGCATTTTTTTATATAGCTCACCAGTCCTTAAAGGGATCATGCAAATAGTGTTTATAAACACAATGTACAAACACTGATGCATAATTACATTTGCCGCAAGGTACAAAAATAAATCCATTCCATAGAAGACATACTAAAAACAATTTTAAAAGGGAAAAAAGTACACACTTTTATAATAATTCCAGATAACAAAAAGCTGGTATAAGATACATACTAAGATTTCTTTTTGTATACACACTGCCAGAACAGTCAAGTCAGTTAAGATTTAGCACAGAAGAAACCTTGAAATTTCAATGTGTATAAGCCAAGCTGCCTCTGATAAGAGGGGGAGCATCAATTTGCAAGCAAGGTCTCGGAGGAGGAAGGCAAAAGAGCAAAGAGATTTACAGGTGATATCCAGCTAGGATAGAGGCTCGACCGTACCAAGGTTAGCTGACACCAGCGCAAAAATGCAATACTCGTAAATTGTACATCTACAAGATGTTACACCTCTGAAGAGAATCTATTTCATCTTCCAATAGAGAAATATTTGCCAGTATCATTAGATGAGTGTCTTGTGAGCAGGACATTTGGGAAGCAAGAAAGTCGTAAGGTCAGAGACAAAGAATCAAGAAATTCTATAATGTATTCCTGTATCTTACAACAGATCTATAGATTGATATCATGCTTAGAAGACTTGGAAAAGGTTCTGCAGAGTAATTATCAACACAGATGACATAATGCTAGGTTATTGTTTAAATCTATATGAATATATAAGAGGAAAGCCCCTTCCAATCATCATGCAATCACACTGTAGAACTCATTACCAGTGGTTGTAATGACCGAAAATAAGCATTATTGGATTTATAAAGCTGCTTCAAGTAGTGGAAGCTGTTAGTAAATCGATACACATGCAATCCTTATGCATGAAGTCCCAGTGACTAATCCAAAACAATAGGGTATGAGAAGGGATGCATTAACACTTGAGGCTTATGAGGGCTTGAAATGGTTTCTTCAATCACTGTGAAGTGTTAAAACGCGTTATTTTCCAGATAAACATGGTTAAATACAGAAAACACTATGATGTTGTGCACTGCTAAATCATTTATTGTAATAATTCTCTTATCATTTTTACATATGGAACAAGGGGCCTGATCCAGACCTCCGCCTGCTTACGTTTTTACGCTCGGCGTGGTCGTAAAAACGCTGTTTTCCATGTTCTGCGCATGCACGCAGCAGATGTTACGACCAGAAAATCAGAGCGTACTTACGAGACTATTAACCACAGCGTAACTACGAATTAAGGGGCGTACCAGCCATATGACACCCGTAATTACGCTTCGGAGGCAGGGTGAGGCATGTAAATTGTACAGTGTGGGCGTGCTAAGCATCGTAACTACGCATGCATACTACGGACGGCTGCAGTCACGCTCAGAAAAGTTGGGGTAGGGTTTGATCGGCGTAAGACGGCATAAATACGGATGACCGAGGGGAGTGCCTATGGGGGGGCTTTGTAGGCACGCTGGTGTAAATATGCTACGCACAAGGACATATTAGTAGCATAGGTCTGAACAAGGCCCAAGGTATTTAATATTACAATAAAACATGTTTTACCTTTACATAGGGACAGGGCCGACCTGGGCAATCAATGGTATGCTTCCGGTGCTGGAGAGCTGTAGCAGGATGCACAACAACAGCCCGCTGGGAACCATAACTGCTGAACGGTGGCGTTGCACCTATGGGTGATGTCACATAGGGGGCAAAGCACTGTGGCCCGTGTCTCAGGCCCAAAAACTACTGGTGGCCCTGCATAGGGGCATTCTACTAAAGTAAGGGAGCAAACTGTAATTAGAAAATTGTTGTCAATGGACATTTTTAACCTTATATATATTTGGTCAGTATGGTCACTCAGTGATTAGCATTGTGACCTTTATATGAGTAAAGTGGTATTTTTGCCATGACTTTAAATGTCAGACTGGACCAGCACAATTCTAATGGATTCCCCAGGTATTGCGTGTGCTGCCCACCCCAGAGACCAATGCTTTATGACTGGGGCTCAAACTCCTGATTCCTGGCACTTGGTTCTATCTATAAATGGGCATCCAGGATTCCTGGAAGGTCAAGGTCTGGTAATGGGGTTGTACTCCCTTGTTACCAGGACTTGCCACTGCCCAACAAGTGGCTGACATAGGCAGGTGCCTCTTGTGCCCCTAATGGAAAACAAGTATTTTTTTTTTACATATCCAGGATCCACAATTGGATATGTTACCTTTGGCTGTTAGATAGTATCAGTATTTCTGTGTGGAGTAGGAAGTTTCCCCATCAGATGAAAACACCAGTAAGATTTTCCTTAGGGTTCCAATATATATATATCACAGATAGTCTCCGTTGCCGAGGTTTCATTTATATCACGTCCATTAAGGTAGGAATTATCCCTCTTTGGGGGGGTGTGGAGGGATAGCTCATGATAACCGTGGCTGGCTAGCTCCCAGATAATAGTCTCTACAAGCCTTTGTATGTGTATGTGTCCACTTAGGTCTTTTTGTGCTGCCATCGCATTCTAGAAGGAATCCTCACTTGAATCACTAAGCTCCTGCCTTACGTGTTTGCAAACTTTTTCAAAGCTGATCTTAGCTAAGACTTCCCCTGCTATATAAGAGGACTATCACATGTGATTTCATTAAATAGTATTCTTAATTAAAGGGTTCTCATCCCTTCTTGCTGCTTTCAAAGAACATACATCTATTTCAATAGCTATGTCGATGCCTAAAATCTATTTACAAACACATAAAATCATAACAAGCTAAACATAATAAATAATACAAATATAAAATATATGTATATATACATCACAATTGTTCCAAAGTGTCAGAAACATCATTTTATCTATTCACAATACGGTAAAATTCTATTTAATATGCAGGTGATTTACAGTTTAGAGGATCTTTATTCTTAATAGGG
>WWET01000654.1:73010-106504 GCA_011038615.1 Limnodynastes dumerilii | reverse complement strand
CATTATTATTATTATTGTTATTATTATTATTATTTGTTTTTAGTGTATTTTCTTGTGTTTTACAGAGAATGAAATAGATACAAATGTTTTGACTCTCATTACACGTAAGGGGCAGGATCCAGACCTACGGCCGACAGTGAACTTACGCAAGCCATTTGCGTAAATTCACTGTTAGGGAACATCTACGGATGTGTACGCAAGATGTTCCTTTAGCGTAAGTACTAACGTATGTATCGAAGTTACGTACATCAGTACTTACGGGGAAGGGACAGACCCTTCACTTACGATGCGTCTATCCCCATGTAGGCGGGGATAGCCATTTAAATGAAGGGTACAGGGTGGGGGAAGCCCTGTTATGACTAGGTCTGCAGCCTTACGTAAGTATCCAGATTTACTGCCCCGCTATGCGATCATACGTACGGACCCTCGCATACATGTAAAGAGCGCCGGTGTCTGGATCTTCCCCAAGAAGTGTGTAACAGTGCTTTTTCCACATTTTAGTAATATAGACTGAAATGATTGTCCATATAAAATAACCAGTGCTTTTTTTTTTGTATAGAACGCACCGGAACGAAGTTCTGGCACCTTTTTTCGATGGATTTTCCAAGTTTTAAAAGGTTTGGAGGCAAAATCATTAAAACAGTGTATGCAAGCTGCTTGTCTGTCGAGTCCGATGTATGTGTACTTCTTCAGCGCTGGTTGTGATGGCACTGCTTGGCTTGTGGTGCTGCTCGGCTTGTGATTGGTCGTGTGGTCGCCAGGGCCGCCTTCGTGGAAGGACAGCCAGGCCTATTGTTCCGGGCCCGGACCTGATGGGGGCCCTCCGATATTCACCTAGCTCTGTAGCAGCAGGTATCGCTGGTCACTGCTGCTCAGTGCTATTTAGTAGCTGGCCAATGCGCAGGGAAGTTTTCCCTGCGCACCAGCCCACTGTTAAAGCGTATGTGCCGAGCCTCGTGGCTGGGTCCCGGGCCCCGCATTTTATGACGGCGGTGCTGGTGGTCGCGGGTGAGTTGATGTGAGTTCCGGCACCTTATTTCTGAATATAGTATTTTCTGCACTGACTATAACCGTAGTTCTGCAGAGAAGATCACTGTACATATGTTAACAAAATAAAATAAGATAACAGATAGAACAAAAGGGTAAGAAGATATAAGCCTGTAGGGCTCAGAAGACTAAACACACCTATAGGCAACTAAGTCACAGCGTAACTGAAGTAGTAATACAAAATGTCACATGGCAGGGTTGCCTACTGTATTTCTTCACATTATCAAGCCCTGGCCAATCCCTAGTAACATTAAGAGCAGCTGTAATCATAGGCAGGGGGTGCGTGACATGTAGGAGATTTGCCTGCTTTTCTGGGATACCGGGAGAATTGCCCGAATTTAATGAGTCTCTCGGATATTCTGGGAGTCGGCAACCATGGGTAAAAGGCAGCTAGGCATAGGCAAACAAATGCAGATCTGCACAGAACTAAATAGACTTAACTAGCAGAGTGCAGAACATTAGCTTATCACATAAGAAACTATCAAGGAAATATAGAGTAATAATAGAAGTGTGGTGGATACAGTACAGTATCTTCCTGCCAGACCACAGCTTTGACACTTACAATTACTACATTTAGAGTCAGACAAAACTCTTGCTAGACACCCCTGCAATGTCCACATATAGCTGAAAAATAAGCAGGTTGTCTCTTTTGCAGTATATGACAGGTCTCAGCCCCATAATCATTTATTTTCTTTTAATAGTGACAAATTGACATTTAAGTAATTTTATAAGGTGAAAATTCATGTTATTTTACCAGCAGGAAACATTCATTGTACATTGTCATAATCAAATTTAGAGCATTGTGTGCATTTGAATGGTGAAGGCTAAACTTCTAACTAGTGATTTAGGCTTATAAAGATGAGCAAATAATTCATTATTTCACCATCCTTGGTTTTACTGCCAAGTACTAATATTATCTTTCATAGTCCTGTAGCTTCCTCTTTAAACTAACACTCAGCAATGCACACACACACAGTTCCTGTTTCTTTATTTCCTGATCCATGTTAAGGAATGTGAATTTTTAAATTCTTATAGTAAGTAAAGTCATAATAAATCATTTAAAAACAGTTTCTGTGCAGTATTTGACATTAATTTTAAAAAACAAAAATTTATTTCTGCCCAAAAAAATATTAAAGACTAATTGTACTGTATGGTTAATTTTCACAGGATTCATTTGCTGACTCCATCTCCAGATGACATTATTCAAGACTGCTTAAAATACAGAGCAGCAGACCACTATAGTGCCATTAGCGCACCGCATCTCTATATGAGATGTTGCCAGGAAGTAGTAGCAGCGGTTAGCAGGGAAGTCAGTTGTAGCCCTTATTCGTAATAAATAGCGGCTCTGTCTGATGGGCCTTGCACCGAGCCAGGACCTACCTCTTTTATTTAAAGCAGGGTACACACTGGGGCTTTGGAACAGATAATCTTTCCAATCACACAATCAAAAGACCGTTTCAGCAGATATCTTCTGTCCAAAGGCCTCCTAACACACAGTACACACTTGCAAAAAGCAAAATACATTTTTCCATCGTAGATCTGACATATTAGGAGCTCCAAAAGATCAAATCAAAAGATCAAAGACTATTTCTAAAGATTTTTGAGCATCTTTTGATAGTACACACTGGTAAGATATCTGTTGAAACGGTCTTTTGAGTGTGATTGGAAAGATTATCTGTTGAAAAAGTCAAAGTTTGTACCCAACCTAAGGAATTCTAGGTGTGTACACAAAGGAAAGTAACACCTTTTCGGTGACAACCTCTTCAATCCAGCCTCACAGTGAAAAGTTCTATTGCTCATATCATTTCTCTGATTGGTTAGTACAGATTCACATGCATTTGCGGTGGCCAAAGCCTCCACATATGAACTCAAAAATTCTGATATCTGATATCTGGAACACATCCATTGTACGTCAGTAGTTACGCTTTGAAAAGTTAAGGTAGGGTTTGGGAAGCGTAAAATGACCAAAGTACATACAAGTGAGGGGAGTGCCTAGGCGAGTGCATAGAAAATACCATAGCGTAAATACGCTATGCGATCTAACATAACAAGCCCGTAGGCCTGGATCTACCCCAATGTAAGCAAAGAGCTGAATACTATATTGGCATAAAGAAAGATAAACATCCGTCTGACTATGATTATATTAGATACTCAGGGAGTTAAATGGGTAAACTAATCAAGGAAGGTTTAGCAGGTTAAAGGGTAAACAAGAGGGGGGGGGGATTAAGGGTATATTAGGCAAGGTTAAACAGAGTTCAGCCTTTTAGAAAACCTTTCCCTTCCTTCCTCCCTTAGTTGCATTTCCTAACATGTTACTTTTTTTCAGATGAGGAATAGGTTAACGGTAGTGGTGGGGTTGTTAGCAAATATGTGGTGCTAGGTTAGGGTGATAAGGTATGGTAAAAGGAAGACATACCCTACGACCTGAAGCAGGAAGCTACGCCCAGTGACTGATTCCCAGTTTGCCTCTTGGCTACTTGGGTGTGCACTGCAAAGCACTAAACAACAAGGGCCAGATTATAAACAATTTGCCAGCAGTTGACAGCTCCACACTGTCGTTCTGCTGAATGACAGTGAGAGATAATGGCTTCGGAGCCAGAGCCTGTGTGTGCTGTGTAGATCCCCTGTGAAGTAAATATACTAGAGATGTGCCTGCATGAAGTTACCATACCCTGGGATAAACATCATCATCATGTCCTCAGATCTTGCGGCACCATGCTACATGAAAAAGCAGGTCTCCGGAGATCCGGTGCCAGTTAGTGTTAGTCAGAATGTGAAGTGCAGACTGCAGAGATTTAGTGTTGTCAGGGGACTTAGGGCCAGATTTAATAAGCTGCGGGTTTGGGAAAGTGGAGATGTTGCCCACAGCAACCAATCAGATTTATGTGACATTCTCTAGTATGTAAAAGGAAAGTGAGAGCTAGAATCTGATTGATTGCTATAAGCAACATCTCCACTTTTCCAAACCCACAGCTTAGTAAATCTGGCAAACAACAGAGGTATGAAGTTAAAAAGAAAACATCAAAAAGGATAAAAGGACCGCAACTATGATGCACACTCCAGCAGCTAAAATCTAACTTTTAATTCATCAGTTGAAAATCAGAGGATATTAAATAAAAGCTAGCGAAATATGACAATTTATAGATACATTAAATTATGTATTAAATACTGGCAGTTCCAAATACTGTTAAGAAGAAAAAGTACCCAGATATGCAGGAAAAAATAGACTCACTCTTATTACAATCAAAAATTAACTCTTGTGTTTCACAACCTCATATATAAATCACAGTCAATTACTCCTGTCAGACTACATACTGTGTTATCAACTAAGCACTGTGCACCTAAAAGCAGTTCCACACCTATCCGGACCCTAACAGTTAGAAAATAAAAAAGAAAAGTAACAAAACCACCTCTCAGCAGTGCTTCGCTCCCAGGGGAGCACCTCACTATTCCAGGATATACAGGAGCGATCTTACCTGTGTCTGGTGCGCGGGGGGTTGAAAAGAGGGTAATTGAAAAGAGGAGTCCACCTGCAGCTGGGTCTGCTGATACGCGTTTCACAAGAGCTGTGTCAAGACAGAAGTACCAGGTAAACGAGCGGTGTGATTTATTTAGCCAGTATCCAATCAAATGCTTATATTTGCGGCAACAGTAACATATGTACAATTTGAAATTGTTACTAAAAGGTTTCAGTTGGCCATAAATATTTCTCTATGTATAGATACATCGTATGTGGAAATTAGATAAATAGATATGAACCTTAACAAATGAACCTTACATATGAATCTTAACAAACTTTCACTCACCATTCACTATGATGTCATTGGCAGATGAGTTAAAACTCAGACTAGTACAATCTCTATTGGAGTTATAGACAACAGAAAATTAATTATCAAATAGGTAATACCACTGATAGTTGATTATGTATGATTGTATATTTTTATTTATTTATTTATAGTATTTGTTATTATACTGTTTTATTTTTTTATTATTATTGTATTTGCTCTAATATTATGCCTTGCTTTGATTAGAAATTATTGTCAAAGGAGAACACTTTAATAACAAGTTGAGCCACATTGGAGTATTATACCAACCATACATATATAGAGAAGATGGAGAAGAGTGATTAAAATAAGTCTGGACCGGATTCAAACCCACACGTTTTTGTGCATGCGCCCTGCAGTGAATTCAGGTCACTTACGCACCTTGCATGTGTAAGTGACCTATCGGTATTAATCCTGAATCTGGTCCTTAGTTTTTCAAACAAAAAACTCTGTTATCAGGGGAGAACAATACATTGTAACAGTCTGAGCCACTTTAGATTATTATATCATCCTTATAAAAGAGAAAAAGAAAATGGGGGAGAGAAGGAGAAAAGGAAAAGTAGATTCCTCTGGCAAGAAAGATATCAATGTCTACAAAAAAGAACTAAATTCATATTTCTCATTTAATCCCTTAGGAAAAAGTTAAAGAGTCCATAACAAAAATATATGACGTTTCCTTTTGCAATATTTTTTAACAATATCACCACATCACAAAGATCTGTAAATCATTACAAGAGTTCTGATGATATGTTAGGAAGTGACGACCAATGCTTGTTAATATCTTGAATTTTTCTTTATCCTTAGGGGCTTTACGAATATTACCCAAATGTTCCGCTAAGCAGATTTTGAGTGATCGCTTAGTTTGACCAATGCAGTTTATAAATCCCTGTATGTTATGGGTATGACCAATTTTGTCACTGAAGGTTTTGGTTGGAGTCATGAATCTGCAAAATTTGCAGTGAACACATGGGTAAGATCCCTGAATTGTGGGGACCTTCTTGCTCAAGCTGCTAAAGTAGTTATGTACCACCAGATTTCGTATGCTATTAGATCTACGCCAACTAGTCTGTACTGTAGTCCCACAGACTTCCTTTAAATCATCAGCCATTTGAAGGCTTGAAAGATAATCTTTAAGTATCTGCTGGATATTGCGCCATTGATTACAATGTAACCCCCCAATGTATCTCACTACATCTTTATCTTGCTTACGTGATTGTGGGTACAATAAGTTTTGTTTATCAGTATGTAGGGCAGAATTGTAAGACCTCTTAAGCATTTCCTGTAGCCATGTTGAAGTAATCGTGTGTGCAATTCCGCTGCTCGTATCTTGAAACCCTCCAAAAAGGAGCAGTTTCTATGCATTCGCAGTAACTCTCCTTTTGATATATTTTGAACTGTAGATGGAAGATGGGAACTGGTACTGTGCAGATTACTATTTGTTGATGTTGTTTTACTGAACATATCCGTAGCATGATAACCTTCTGCCGTGCGTTTAATGGTGATATCTAAAAAATTGACCAACTCATATTGGATATCTGGGGTCAATCTGATGTTAAGTGGATTTTGATTTTATTTGGCGATAAAGTCACTAAGTCTTTGGCACCCTCCCAGACCAGGAAGATGTCATCGATGTAACATACCCAGAGCACAACGTGGGATAAGAATTGCTTCATTTGGTATACGACCGTGTGCTCCCACCAACCTAAAAAAAAGGTTTGCGTAAGTTGGAGCACACGCCGTACCCATTGCCATCTCCTGGGTCTGAACATAGAAGGATCTCCCAAACATAAAATAATTCTGAGTTAAAACAAAATTCAGGAGTTCGGTCACAAAGAGATCAAGATAAGTAGGCGGATCTTTATCAAGAATATATTGGACCGCCCTCATATCCAATTCATGGCTGATGCTGGTGTAGAGCGACTCAGCATCACCAGTCACCAGCCATGAGTCTTGCTGGATACGGAGACTGTCCAGTTTAGAAAATACGTCAGGAGTATCATGGGCAAATGAGGGTAAGGTCAGAACATGTCTACGCAGATAATTATCCACAAATCTACTTGCTGGTTCAGTCAAACAATACACTCCTGAGACTATTGGTCTCCCTGGGGGTTGAGTTATGGTTTTGTGGATTTTAGGGAGTAGGTAAAAAGTTGCTACCCTAGACAGCTCTACCCATAAGTAATTATAGTCAGCATGGGAGATTACACCGTTCTGTAGGGCTCTAGTTACCAGTTTTTGATATTCAGATAAAAATTTCTCTGTGGAATTAAATAACACATGTCTATAACACACTTGATTGTGTATTTGTCGTACAGCTTCTTGTGTGTACATGTTTCTGGGCCAAATAACAATATTTCCCCCTTTGTCTGAGGGTTGGATTTCTTCCTCCCATAGTTAGATTTCTTTTAAAGCTCTATTTTCACTTTTGGTCAAATTTTTAGGGATTGTAACTCCCCATGATTTGGAAAATAAGTTATCTAAATCTTTAGATACCTTATCAAAGTATAGCTTAATAGTGGGACATATTGAAAATTCAGGACAGAATTTTGATTTCTTTTTAAGGGTAGATTTAAAAGTGGGGATATCTGTTTTTTGTTCCAATTCCCTTAATTCTTGAAGGGCTATCTGCTCATCTGTAGTCCAGAGTGTATCTGGTAGAATGGGAACAGACATATCCTCAAGGTTAGTCTTGTTTTTGAAAAATGTATGAAGTAACAACTTTCTAGTGTAGAGAAAAAGGCCTTTTTCACATTCCATCCTATTCATATTAGTAGAAGGTGAAAACGAAAGTCCCTTACTAAGTATTTGAATCTGATCAGAGGAAAGGGTTCTATCTGAGAGATTCACAATAAGTATTTTATTGTTCTCTATGTTTTGTTGTTCCGTGCCGGTTTGGTTGTTTTGAATATACCCACTGTCTGATCTACCTTTGTTTTTTACCTCTTCTGATTTTTTGTGGTTGCGTGTTTTGTGAATGCCTGCCTCTAAAAAATTGTGTTCATTGTTAGAAGATAAGGAACCTGCCTTGGTACCCTTGGTATAAGTGTCGCAATCTGAGGACTCAAATCATGAAGCTGAAAATGTGACCACTTCTAGAGATCCGCCTTCTTGATTGCCATGTAAAGATTCTTTTTTCTATATAATCTGTACAGTCCTGATTGAATTCAGTGATTTTCCTATTTTTAATCTCCTGTTCAATTTCCTGCAGTCTTTTTTTTGTATTGTTCAAATTGATCGACAAAAGATGATTTTCAAAGGTTTTAAGTTTGGTACTTAAATCAGTAATCTCCTTATTGTACTGGTCAAGGAGGATGTTGTCAAGTTTAATAAGAATTTCTATTAGATCGTGTGCACATTTCAATAGCGTTTGTTCCCATTCTTGTTTTAATTGGATATTAGCTAAATTTAGGAAAAATTCTGGGTCGAAGGCCCCTTGGGGTTAAATCAGATGCAGTTAGTAAATCTGGCCCTAAGTGTCAGACAGTGTCAGGGAACTTAGCGTCAGACAGTGTCAGGAGACTAAGTGTCAGTGTTGATGTTTAGACAGTGTCAGCGGACTTAGTGTCGGTGTTGATGTTTAGAATTTTTACAACGTAAAAATAAAATTTACAATCCATTAAAAAAAGTCATATTGAGATGCAAAATGCTTTAGAAACATAAATTATAAAAAATCACGGTCATGAGTCATTTAAAAATCCAAAATGCGTGCCAAGTGCATGCCAAGTGCGTGTTTCCTGTGCCGTCAGGATACGTGAATAAGTTAGACATGACCCCTAGTAAGTTCAAATGTTATGATGTATCCTGAGTGCATGGCCGCGTATGCGCAGAGGTGGATCGAGTGCAGTTGCACACCCACCCATGGAACGCCCTGCAGAAAGCAAGCCGATATGCAGCCATTTATGTTTTAACTTGAATAGGAAGCATATGTGTCTGGCTCAGTTCTGAGCATGTGTGCCTGCAAATGACGCAAAATTACGTTTACCATACTGATACATGCATAGATCTGGATCAGGACTAGTTTCTGTCAGGGGTCTTAGTGTCAAGACTTCGGGCCTGATCCAGACCTACGCCCGCCGTAGCTGAAAAGCCGATCTGCGCATGCGCTGGGCAGATGTTGCCCGACGTAGCTACGGCAATGCCCAATCAACGATCGGGCGTCCGTAGGAACAGCGTAGAGACGCTGGAGGGGGAGCCCCCCCTAGCGTCCCTAAGGTTAGTGAAGGTGGGCGGGGGGAGGTAATATAATGAGGGAGGGAGGGCTTAGCGGTAGTACGCTCGTGTGCGAGCGTATTACCCATTGCTTACGCTGGCTGAAGTTAGGGTAGCCTTCAGCCAGCGTAAGCAATGGGAAATACGCCCATGGGAGTGGGAGTGTTGGGAAGAGTGGACGCTGATACGCTGTGCATGGTAAGCACAGCACATCGGCGTAGGTCTGGATCAGGCCCTAAGTTACGCACATTAGTAAGTACACTGAAGGGGCTGACCCTTCATTTACGATGGTCGTATCCCCACCATACAGGCGGAGCTAGCCACTTACATGAGAAGTCGGGGTCGGAGAAGCCCCGTTACGTCTAGGTCTGCGTCCGTAAGGCCACAAACCTAGTCATACTAATTAAGGTAGGAAGCTGAACACGTAAGTGTCCAGACTTCCTACCTACATCGGTGGGTGTGCACTCCCTGCTATGGCTGCGTAGCTACGGACCCCGCATGCTTTATGGGTCTAGATCTAGCCAATAGTTATACAGCAGCAGGTGTTCAGGTTGAACAGTCTCATCGGTTTACATCACCACTACACAAAAATGTGCTATTTGTCCAGACCTCATGTTACCTTCTTCTCATAACTTATAAATAACACAAGTTATGCTCTATGAGAAATATTTGAAGAGAAATGTAAAAGTTATAAATAATTAAGGTTATAATCTGAAAAAGATGGAGGCAGCACTTTGAAGTTATAAGATCGCAGATAGGCCAACCTCATGAGAGTGTGTATGTTCCTGGTGCTGTTGAGGGACATTTGGGTAAAATATCTTGATGTCTTCCAGTAATAAATGAACCTTTATGGCTTAGCAGCTATTAAATCTGCAATCAGGACATAATAGTGTGTATATATCTTTGCTGTAATAATCAATAGAATAATTACATAGAAATAACACAATCCTCCATGCATGTAAAAACTAATAATTACACCTAAATAACACTGGACCAGATCCAAATTTAGCATTTGGGGCCATTTTCCACATACAGGCGTTTCTTAATGTGTGCATGTACACTTTACTGACTTCTGGCAAGCATCTGGAACCTCAACATCCAGATATCAGTGCTGGAAACAATGTTCTGATGGCAGGGTGGCATGCTTAACCTATGTCTTCATGGTGGGAGGTGTCTGTCTGGTGGGGGGTTCTTAATTGTACAGTAAGGGCTTGGCTATGTCATGACGTACAATCCTCATTTATGCACCAGTCCCATTATCTGTGAGTCCAGTGTGAAAATGTTAAGGTTGGATCCTGGTGGCAGAATCTGCTTGTGTGATGGGAGTGTGGCAAATTAGGATCTTACAGCGACTCAATAGTGGACCTCTGCAGCTGATGTGGCTGCGTAGGTCTGCTCTTATACACTCTTGTATCTGGATTTGGTCCACTGTTACTGTCAAATGTATAACTCACAAAATGGTTGAGGACTTGCTGGCAGAACATTTGCCCATTCACACAGACACTTGATAATACATTCAAACGGTGGCACAGTTTATTAAGGAGAATTCAACCGAATTGGAATGGGGACTATATAGTTTAAGGGCTATACAAAAGTGGTGGCTAAAAAACAGATAATGTTCAGCACTTGTCCTAGGCGCCCCACGCCAAGCCAAAGAAAAACACATTGGGGCAGATCCAGAACTACGCATTTCCGCGATTTTACGCGTGGCGGAGACGTAAAATCGCAGTTACGTACGCACTGCGCATGCGCACCATAGAAAATACGCACATTCACGTAGCGTAATTGTGAACATATGGGAGATTCACGTATGTGTCACGTAAATACTTACGTGTGGGCGTGCCAATTTTACGTGAGTCAACAATACGTTCGATTTACGTGAAGTAGGCGGGGGGTGGTATTTAAAGTGTACAGTATGGGCGTGCTAAGCTGCGTACGTTCGCGTAGTCGGTACGTCCATTAGCGGACGTATGGTGTTACGTTTGAAAAAGTTAAGGTAGGGTTTGGGTGGCGTATTTTGACAAAATACGTCCGTGCAAGGGGTGTGCCGAGGGGAGTGTAGCGAACTTACGTGTACGAAAATACGCTCCGCGAATAAACGTACGGCACACGTAGTTCTGGATCTACCCCACTGTCTCCATATTGCTCACCACAGACTAAAGTGTGTCAGACTGGGACCCAACTGTTTTGTAGAGCATCCAAATGCTTCCAAGAGGGATGTGTTGCAGAGATTGATAAAAAATATACCCCTCTCCCTTAGACCAGCTAAAAAATAACCTCTGACCCCAACTGCTACTTCCAAACTGTGCACAGCATGTTTAATTCAGTTAGTCTCTGTCCTCTGCAGTGATTGGAGGTGGAATCAAGGAACAGGAAGGAGAAAGTAGAGAGAGTAGGCTGAGATGCAGGACACTGTAGAGAGGCCACTAGTGGCCAGACAGTAAACTACACATAAAAAACCCCACAGAATATTGCAAATCCTATGGGGTGATGGGGGTTTTCATGCATTCAGAAACCTCCCCCAGATATACCCCTGATGTACAGACTCCCCATATAATACAAATGGGGTATATTAGGGGTCTGGAGATGGCACTCTATTCAAATACTTGTGTGGTACATTTGAGTTCCAGAAATGACACTATAATATATGTGGGGTATATAAAATATGTGTGTAGTATAAAAGTGGCCTGGAAATGGCATATACTATATTGAGTATCTAATGTGCCACAATATATAAAGTACATGTGGGATATATAATGGTTTTAGAAAATTATTGCATGTGGGTTATATTAGGGGTTTGGAGTTGGCATAGCCCCAGTCTATCCCCTGCACAGCACTTACCTGACATCTTTATGTGCTGGGTGGCAGGGTTTTCTTTTTTAAAACCCTTGTAGGGTGAGAAATCCTCATCCCTCCCCCTGTCCCCCACGTGCATCACTGTTATAGACTCTTAGCAAGAGGTGTCAGATTGTTTCCATATGATCTATCTGTACACTATTAAATTTGACTATTATCTTATCTACTGTCTTCATTAAAGAAAGAGTACAAATATGGAATAAGTTATTCTTTATGTATTGCATACATTTGAATTAAATGAAGTGTTTTTAATAGATCTTAAGTTAGTGTGCTTTGTATTAATTTGTTGTAATTAGCATTTAAAATTTAACATTTGTTTGACTAATTTATTAGTAAGTAATGGGAGTCAAGGGAATTTTATCAAACCCATGCATATTGCATAATATCAAACAGAAGGAATACATTGTATTATCCACACTCACCATGTATGTAAATTTACACAATAAATACACATTCTGGATACTTCTGGAATAATTATTGATAGTATCAAAAAAATTGAATACAATAAGGATAATAAGTGCACAAAATATTAAAGAGAAATCCCTGTCTAAAGAACTTGCCATCTATTTAAATAAGTCCATGCAGAAAAAAAGTTAAATAAGAATAAACACCAAAGAAATGTTTTCATTAGATATATAAAAAAAATGCAAATAATTTTATTTTTTTTTTGGTTAATTTTGCTTTGTTTGTCTTGCTATATATAATTTTTTGTTACGATAATTTTTGGAACCTGCTGATCTGGCTAGGACCCAATAGATCTTCAATAATTTTTGACATTTTGCCGTACTAGGTGACTCCCTCCAGTGTTTGTCCCACTAAATAACCGAATATTTGGAGTATTATCATTATTATTATTATTAACGCAAATTGTCCGTAGCGCTTTACAGAGAATATTTGATATTTACATTAGTCCCTGCCTCCTATTGAATCTGCATACTAAGGTCCCTAACACACACACACACACACACACACACGGGTTAATTTAGTCAGCAGTCTAAGCTGACTGAACATGCTGACTTATCGGCATTTTTTTGGTATGTGAGACGAAACCGGAGAACTTGTGGGAAACCCACGCAGACTCAGGGAGAACATACAAACTTCTGGGAGACAAGAAATTGATTGTATTTAAAACCAAACTTTCATTAGCAGGCTAAAACGTGCATTCCCTTAACCAAACTACTGTATCATACTATATCATATAACAATATTGCCATTGGGATAAAAAAAAAAAAAAGATTTAAAATAGGTGTCTTGAGAAAATGGAATTTATGTTGTGTAATCTCTGTGTTTTGTGTTTTGTAAAATGATTGTTATTACCTAGAACCATTCGACCATTGACAGCTATTAACATTTTTAAATGGCAAGTCAACTAGAAATTCCTTTTTTGTTTAGAAGTGTACGATGACTTTGATAACCTTACTCCATTAGTGAGTAGTCTGCTGTTGATTGTAAAAGTATGGCTAGGTCATTGCTCCTACATAAATGAACACATATTTCATAAAAGCAAACAAAAACAAACATCAAATGTATGATTGGTAGATGGAAAGTTGTCTTTTACCATAACATTTAGAAACTGATGATTTGCTCAGTCATTTCCATTATTATTCTGACTTTATTACACAGTTGCCACATTTCCTGGAGACTGATGACAATGGAAGTTGTTTTCTCTCTGATACACAGAGGTGACAACTATCTGGTATGCAGCGATGTCACATATCCCACTATGTTCTCCTTCTATGCTCTGAAGGACACATGCAGGAAACTGTAATGCAATGGGATGCGTGCTGTGTTCTTGTTGAGATTGAACAAAAACAGTTTGATAAACTTGTATGAAGTAGCAAAGTAATAATTTTTCTTAAATTTAAAATAAAAACATATACATTTAGTACATATATTGAAATTTTTCAGTTGCATTTCCTTACTGCTATAATGTAACAGTGTTTGTTTTTCTTTAGATAATATTGGACCAGACCAGACGTACACAGAAGGTTGTTTCCCACACAGGTACTCTAGTAACACTGGTTAATGGCAGTTTTACTAGAGTATTTTCTTCCTTTTTACCCCTGCCTTTCATGCACCTGTTTGCATTAACCTAGAAATTGATCTGAGCAACTTCCATTTTGTGTATACCCCAAGTTCTACCTGCTCCCATTCTCAAAGGAAAAAAATAGGACACCTTAGAACTTGAATGCAGTTTTGGTATAGAAAAAGCTTCAATGATCTTTAATTTTTTATAAAACCATACAAATTTTAGCACACATATTTAAGAATGATAAGTTGCTTTTCAAATAAAGGATACTTGAAAATAAAATCAGAAGAATACCCTAAACTAAATTCAACACACATACCCCTACTAACATAACTATGCTAAGTCAATGCCTTTTTCAGAAAACATAGGACCAGATACAGACACACAAAAAGGAGTCATTCTCGATCGCTGGGATTGGAAAATGTCTGTTGTTTGCAAAAGCGCAAGTAACGCATTCCAAGTACTGATTGGGCTACCGGTATCCAGAGTTGTGTCCTTGAATGAATTTCAAAGCACACAATTTTAATGAAGAACAGCTAATCATAATGGAAAAACACAAATAAATAAAACTAATGTACTACATGTATCCTGTTACAAAATGATCCTCTCCTGTCTTATGTCCCATAAATCCATCCAAATCCTCTGGGTCAATTAGACAAACCACTTATAGCTATACAGACCCTTAATATGTTTGTCATCAACATCTTTTTCTAAGGGAGTTGTGTAATCATTCCAATCTAATCGTATTTCTTATTTTCAGTTTATGATAATTGTACTTTAATATCAGCTCCAGAAGTAACTCAGTTTTCATTACCAGTATTTTCATCAGCTGTTGACCAGCTCTTCATTCAGCATCACAACCATGACCACAGTATAAAGCAAAATCAATTACCACATCAGTCTCTGCAACCCGGAGGGACAACTGAAGGTCTCCATACAGTTAATAGTCAGAGCACTTATAATGAATAGTATGACTCCTCAGTTGCTGTTTATCTACAATTCCCATCATGCGCGTCCAACCATAATGATCTACTATATACCATTTTTCACAACAATTTTGTTTCAAATAAAATTTACATTTTCAGAATTCCAAAATTATAAGGTGATATCTATCTAAATCTGAAAACTTTCATAGGTCATAATAAATAAAATTGGTCCTCTTAATGGTTTTAGTGCTCCAATGTTACTCTCCTTTACTAATGCATTTAAGTTTAAGGGCCAGATTTACTAAGCTGAGAGTTTAAAAGAGTTGAAATGTTATCCATAGCAACCAATCAGATTCTAGCTGACATTCTCTAGAATGTAAAGGAGAACCGAGCACTGCCTAAGTGGGAGGTGGCATAAGCGACTAGCTGGGCCTTACATGCAGTAGACACTTTACTGTTAGGATGTTTCTAGAATATGGTAATAGGGTTATGGTTTGATTGGTTTAGTGGGGGGGGGTGGAGTTTTGGTCAGGTGACATAGTTGTTATATTAGGTTGTTTTGTGTGTTCTCCTCCTCTTTTGAAGATCGTTACCCTCCCCCCCTCCCTTGAGTAGGATGTATTTTAACATGTATATTTTCTTCCACAGACGGGGCATAGGTTGAGCGGTAGAGGTGGAAATATCTGTTATCTGGCGCACCCTTCGAGTTATTGCTGGGTCACCTGTCCCGTGACAGGACCTGGTTTGCCTCCTCCGTCAGGTGACGTGTGCACATGAAGACGTGGAGCCAGGGGTGTTGAGGGGTGGTGGTGGCTCCTTTATCGATGACGTACTGTTGTTGCTTTAAGTTCCGGAGGTGACACCTGCCTGCTATTGGCCATCTTGCTCAACCCTAAATTTTATAGTCATTCATAATTCCACCAATTAGTTAATTATTTCAATAAACCTATGTCCCCATTTTAAAGCCAGTTGAAGTTTTTATTTCAAGTTGTGTGTGGCTGCTGTGTGTGAGGTATCAGCTGTTGTTCACTTATAGAAAAGTGAGAGCTAGAATCTGATTGGTTGCTAAGAACAACATACTGCACATACTGCACTCAGCTCACATACCTCTTTTCTTTACACAATCTCCCGGATCCTTCTCAGCCACAGCACTCCATCAAAACTGCAGTGATTAAGGTGGTTAATGAGCTAATCATTGTAATATCTAAAGGTCAGTACTTGCTTTTAATTCTCCTGTATCTTTCTGCTGCTTCAGACACTGTTGACTACTTTCTTCTCATCTTCTCATACAACTATTATAGTCCCTTGGCATTCCAGACACTGCCCTTTCCTGGTTCACATCCTACCTATCTAATCGCTCCTTCAGTGTTCGATTTTCTGAAACCTCCTCCCCTGCTTTTCTTAAACCTATTACCAGAAGGTCCATTTCTTTTCTTTTAGTTTACTGTATATCACTTCCCTTGGACAACTAATAAAGTCGTTTGGATTTCAGAATTAATTCTACGCAGATGATAAACAAATTTACCTATATAATAAGGATCCAGGAGGGTGTCCTCAGCTGCTGATAACTGTGCCTAGAACAGAGAGTAACGATATGGTGCAGCACCCAAGTATCATGATATAATGCCCACTCTGTCAGTGGAGTCGGGGAGCTCCCAGGCTCCTCTGAAAAGTGCTTAATAGATCTCCCCAGTCTGGTCTTCATGAAGTTTGATGTAGAGTCACAAAATAGAACAACCTTTGGTTTAGAGTGGCACACAACAGCGGCTCTGCACTTTGTAACCTAAGAGTCCACTGTTTTCAAACTTCAACCCAGGATCCTAAAAGCAGAAATAGAGACCTATTTTTTTGGTTGAAGTCCCTTTAATGTAGGGAGAAAGTACCAAATAATGGACCGGATCCAGATCCCCGCACGTTTTCTGTACGTGCAGGGGTCTCTACGTCCGCGAGTGAGAGACGGGAGTGCACGCCCCCTGTCACTCCCCTCTCTCATGCGGGCTTTATAGCAGCTTACGCTGCCATAAGCCTGCATTATCTCCATTGTGCGGATCAGCGGTCTGTAAGACTGGTGATTCGCAGCAGTGTGGGAGCCCCCTCCCACACTGTACACTTTGCATGCTCCCCCCTGCTCGCCTCTATGGGGCGAGCATAAAAATCCCCCCCCAAAAAAATGCAGAATTAGCTTCTCTCCTCAAATAATGCGGGTGCAAAGCTTATTAAATCGGGTCCACAGTCTACTTAATTATAGCTGATCGGAAAAGATTACTAATGAGTGTATATGACTGAAATACCTTTCAGTCATCAAAACCTACAGTGAACACCATCCGTCCCCTGGATGATGCCCTCTACACAATTTGGGATTTTCCTCCTTGATCACCTGTACCAGGGCCTATGATGCACATGCACTCATGATATCCAATCAGAATGCATTGAAACCCATCCAGACTGAAGAGATTATTGAGTGGCTACTTTGAGTAGCAGTTCCTTATTGACCTAATTTCAGCATAGACATTTTCTCACTCTATGTAACTATCTAGACTTTCGGAATTCCAGGGTATTCTGCAAAGTCTAATCCCACAAACGCTGAATCCCATAGTGCCAAGTTGTCTTTAATTGGGGAAATATTTTTGAATTATGTGGCTGCTACAGATGTGCCAATACATCAAGTTATTTCTTTTCAATATTCTTTATTGTTTAGATCTATCTGTTCAATAAGCAAGCATGTGTCTACTGTATTCACTGTCATATCTAGCTGTCATTAATGATGGATGTAGTCAGTAATATCCCATCCCTGTGACATTTCTCTTGACCTTTTCCATTTTGTGAGTTTAGGCTCTCATCCAATTTACCTTTTCTTCTGTTTGGGCTGCTGGGACCTATGTATGGAAAAGCCATGTTAAATTAAACATTATGAAGGTCAGGGAAGTATGGCATTCTGTGTCTCCTGTCATGTCACATTACAGAGATATTCCCCAATCAGCTTGGGAAATTTCTCTTGATATAAACAACATCACAGAATTATTTACCCATATTGCTTTATATTCATGCTCTTTCCTCTGTCATTCTAATTACAAATAACTAAAGAAATCTTCACTGCATTTGCCTTTTGAAGTCACCATTTCTTATTAAAGTAAGGACATGACAGCAGATTAAAGTGCCTTTGCCCACAAAGATACTGTATCATTTGTGCTATTGGCTCTGAAATCTAGTCCTTGATAGTCTTTGAGTTTGGGGAAAACTTTTTTCTAACTAAAGTGACTTTTAAACTGTGAAACAGCTATAAAGTCTTCAAGAGTTCCCAGATGACAAGAGAAGAGGATGATGGATGACTGCCACCTGACATATCATCTCCATGACTTTGTTAATGATGTGATTAGTGAGAACAACCAATGAGGAACCCAGGGATTACCTTATGCTGAGCTTTTGATGGCAAGTCATACACTGACATTAGAGACTTTGGAAACTAAAATTACAGGGTCTATTGAAAAATGACATGGCCTAAAATACCTTAAATATTCTTAAATATGGATGGGTTGGAATGTGCCCCGATTAGGTAGCAAGGAGGCAGCAAGAAGCATCTGCAATCCCATAAAACTTCAGAGAATCTGGGTGTGGTTTTAACCCTTTATGTCCTACAGCCTTCCCCTGTAGCTCTAACCCTAATCCTCCCTTCTTGAAGTCTAACCCTAATGTAAGCCTGATGCAGCCACCGCAGCCTGTCCCTATTGGGAATGGGTCAAAATAGGTACCTGTTCTAAATAGCAAAGTTTCTATGCTCTGAGCATTTCGTTAACGTCTGTATCACTGTAGAAGTAGAGCCAGGCAGCCGCACCAGCAACCGCTTTCCTTGGAAACTGGGGGACAATTAAAGGATTTCTGGATATGGCTCCACAAGATCAAAGGCAGTTTTGGGTTACAATTTGGTCTAAGAAAAGTGCATAGATTATCAGCACTACCACACCTAGAAAAAGGTCACTATGTAGGCTGTTCTTCCCTTGGACGAATGGAGCAAAATATGGTCTGATATAAGTCATATAATACCCCTTTTCACATCACCCTCCCGGCAATATCCCGGGTCTGTGAACCCAGGATATTGCCGTGTCAGCAGATGATCCCAGGGTCACAGACATTGCAGGGCTGATCCAGGAAATTCCGGGACCCAGGTCTGCCCTGGCAGTAGTGTGACTCATCACACGGTGTAATGTTTACTATTGCTCTGGCAACACTTGTTGCCAGGGCAATAGTAAACAAATTACATCAATGAAGTAATTTCTGTGCTACCCGGGTTGATAAGCCCTGGTAGCACCTTTTACACGGTACCCCTGCCTGGGTCAGACCCAGGAATATCCCTTATTTTGTCCCGGGTCATTAAACCCGGGTAGAAGCACCCTGACCCTTTCACACTGAGCTCTTACCCGGGTTTTGCGACTTGCCCCGGTAAAAACCCGATTTTAGAGCGATGTGAAAGGGGTATTAGTGAAAACTGCACACTTCTTAGCCCTAATATTTTAAAAATCTCCAATTTTGGAAATATTAGGATGACTTATTGGAAAGTATCTACTACCATAGGAAGCGTAGGGATTGAAGAATCACAGGGAAAAAGAATCACATCTTCTCATTTGGTTTACAATATCCCTTTTATTTTCTTTATTTTTTCCTTGACAGATGTCATAATTCTTATTATTCTTTGGTAATACTGACTATTTGCTTTTGCAAGTATTACAACTAAACGTGAGTTCATTGTTCATTAATGTCTGTGTTGAATAACTTATGAAGAGGATGTGTAACCCTTGCTGATTGGGTGTGCTTTGCATCAGTGATGGACCTACATTTTTAGGGCCTTGAACTGTTATGGGTGCCCCTTTGCAACCAGCAACAATAGGGCAACATACAACAAGGTCCAAAGGCCCAAGTAGCGGAGAACAGATAGAGTCCTTGAAAGTTGTCTATACGGTGTCTGGGTAACCGCTGTTATCTTCTTCAATGCACACAGTGGCTCTGACATCAGTTCTCTATTCTGCATCCGGACGGGTCATAAGAGCCACCCACTGATCGGAGTTGTAGACAGAGTGTCTGCCATCCAACGTTAATCAGAGGGGTACTCAGAATCCCCCCTCCCTGCGTAAAGCATATTCTAAGCTCAATATTAAATATATCAACCCATTGTCTTATGATTCTATCACAATAATAACTTTATTTTAATAACACACCCTTAAAAACTCAATTGATTTTGTTTAAAAAAAATTTGAGGCCCCTCCAGGATTATGGCCCCTGACGTTGAAACTTCATTACTTTCTCTGTAGATCCGCCATTGCCTGGCATTCTCCATCTGGAAAAGGTCAAATAAACATCTATAAGTCATTGTTTCTCATTTACAATCATGGGTTTTGAATCAGCAGGGATGTGATGAAAATAATAGATGTTGGGTTATTTTTGAGGGCAAATAAATGATACAGTCCTTTCCTAATACTCCACTTACATCTGCCTGATTATGCCTCACTCTTAACCGGTGCAGAACTATAATTATTAGACAAGTAATCATATGCTTTGCTATCTTGATTCTCTCTGAGATCACTGATTTGTTAAGACATTCTATTCCTTTTTCTAACTTCCAGTAGAAATATAAAAGTGAATTGTTAGTAGTTTAGTCGGCATGTTTAGCTTTGGTTTTGATTAAATAATCCCAAAAATCCACCAAATATTAGACCACATTCACAGATCCATTTTCAGGTATAGTTGCATGCGTATATTTACGATAGGATGAACCGCGCATGCGTAGTAACTTTATTTACGTAAGTTACGTTAAATATACGCACGTAAGTGCTTTAGGCACGGACATGTGAATAACACTTACGGAGGGACGGGGTTGAAACACGTACCTGAAAATTTACATGAAAGAGGGTGGGGCGAGGCATTTAAATGAGTCTTTGAGGGCGCGGTTACATAGAATCGCATGTACGGCATATATATAGTTAGAGGTGGTCTATGGAGGCGTAAGTGTACGATTGTACGGCCTTGAGAGGGGAGTGTCATGGGTGTTGGTGGGTGTTGCCTTGCTACGTGTGTGCATATAATTGTATACTTTTAAAAAACGAATCTGTGAATACGGGCCATGGTTATTACCTATTCTCTGCTTTAAGGATAAACACTCCCAAAATCTCATATTCCTTTAGTCGCATCCCTTTCAGGTAATTAAACCAATTTTCTACATAAACGTTTTAGATTTTAGTTTTATTTATTGCTTATGTTAGTTATGAAGGTGAAGAGAACTTCCTGGTTGCATGTGTACTTCACAATGCTTCACAAATGCACCATGAAATAAGTTTCACATTAAGGTGCCACAAGCAGCAACAAAGTGTGTCCTGCTGTAATAACAGAATAAAAACAGCTATCAGACAGCTCTGTCACATCAAAAACAGGAAAAAGGTTTCAAAACATCACTTCATGCACTAGTATATTCTGTACATTAAATTCTCGTTTGGCTACATTCTGTCAGACTCCAGGAAAATATACATAAAAATGAAAGAAGAGAAGTGTGTAACATAAGTAAAGTGTGTACTGTAGTTCCCATTTTACGCAATGTATTGTCTCAAGATTTGAAATCTGTTTATTGTTGAATGATTTGTTTTCTGAATTAAATATACAGGCCCGTATTCAGACCTCTGTCCTCTGTGCCCGTCCGTTCGTAACTAACCGATTGAAGTTACTGGGCATGCTTAGTAATTTTTGTACGCTATTTACGTAGAGTTTCGCTATGTAGATTGCGTACACGCGGTCTCAAAGACCACGTGTACGCAATCTACGTAGCAAAACGCTACATATTGACAGTCCAAAGTAATATCTTTAGGGTAGCAATGTAATAAGGCAATTTCTGGGGAGAGGGGAAAGTCAGTTCTGCAAACATCAGAAATTAAGGCAGCAACCTCTTTCCAGAAGGGTTGGAGAACAGGGCACTTCCAGATGTGCTATTTCTCCAACCTCCCCACAAAGTCGCCAGCAAAGTTTAGACTGATGTGGCCATATTTTGTGAAGGCACTCCGGAGTGTAATACAGCCAATGTAACAGTTTAAGTTGCCTTTCAGAATGGTCAATGCATCTAGAGGATTTGAATGAAAGGTTGAATATATGCTCCCATTGAGAGTCTGATAGGGTAATATTAAGGTCATGCTCCCATGCTGACTGCACCCTCAATCTAGGGAAAGGCGGCTCCAAGGCCAAGGCTTTATACCAAAATTATATGTCTTTTTTTCCTGTAGAATTAGTCAGCCGAGAAAGGAAAGGTTCCGAGGGAAGTGAGATAGGGTTACTTCTGCAATTTATAGTATCCCACCAATGTGAGAGTTGCAGGTATCTATAGTGTTCCGCATGAGGAAAGCCAAACTCTACTTGTAATTGAGCAACAGGGCGGAGCCCATGAGGGTGAGTGATTTGTGAGAGTATAAATATGTTTGTTCCACCCTTTAAAACTAGAATCAGGGATTAATTGAGATAAGGCAGTTAGGGACAGGTTGCTAGATGGAAGGGAGAAAAGCCGATTGGTAACTACACAACTATCCCACATCTTGAGTCCCTGAGAAATGCTAAGAAGGGGAGGAGAGCCACGAGGCCTTAACGGGTAAGGTGTCCATAGAAGATCAGCTAACAGAAAAAATGTGTTAATAGAGCGTTCGAGATCAACCCAAATCTTAGAGCCGCCAGGTAGGGACCAATCCTTTAACTGAGCCAGTAGGCATGCCTGTTGGTAACGGGCTAAGTCTGGAAGTAGGACTCCGCCAGCCTTCATAGGCAGTGATTGTCTAGATGACGCTATCCTAGCAGGGCTTTTACGCCAAACATAGGACGTCATAAGAGTGCGTAATTTATTGAATAATTTAGTAGTGAGAGTGTAGGGGATAGTTCTAAAAAAATACATAATCTTTGGTAAAATAGTAATTTTGAAGGCAGCTATTCAACCTAACCAAGAGATCTCATGACGCAATCATCCTCCAGTGAGAGTAGAGAGGCGTGAGAGCAAAGGAACATAATTTACCTAAAAAATGTTAGCTATGGAAGATGGGATCTGAATTCATAGATAGGAGAGAGACACCGTCTTCCAGACATACGGATAGGAGGAGGTAAGTTGCCTAATTGTTGCAGGGGGCAAGTTGATAGGAAGGGCTTCAGTTTTAGAAATATTTAATTTGTATAAGGAGGGCTGAGAAAACTCTGTCAGAATAGTATGCATAGCAGGTAAAGAGGACAGTGGGTTGGACACAAATAATAAAACGTCATCCGCAAAAAGACAGATTTTATGTAGAGTTGTACCAAATTGGAAGCCTGGAAATGTGGATGTACTACGGATTTTTTCTGCTAGGGGTTCCATAGCCATGACAAAGATCAGTGGTAAAAGAGGGCATCCCTGACGCGTGCCATTGGCTATTGGAAAGGTGTGTGAGAGGAACCCATTACAAAAGATACGGGCATTAGGCAATGAGAATAACACCATAATAGAATGTAAAATGGAACCCTTAAAGCCAAATTTGAGGAGGACCTGACGCATGTAGACCCAATGTAAGCGATCAAAGCCCTAATAATCGGAGAAGTCCCTGATACCCTTTAATATTTAATAATTCCACAATATCCAAGACTCTTCTGGTAGCATCAGATGCCTGCCTATCCAAGATAAATCCCACTTAATCAGGGTTTATTAAAGACTAGAGATGTTCACTGATGCCAGTGTTTGGTTTTGGATCTGTATTAACTTCGTGTTTTGGTTTTGGTTTTGCCAAAACCGCCACCACGTGTTTTGGTTTTGGATCTGTATTTTTTTGCAAAAATTGCTACAAAATGCTAAAATCGCATAATTTGGCTCTATATTGTTCCTATATTATTATTAGCCCCATTAACATTAATTTCTAGTTAATTTTGAGGACCTCACCGGTAACAATATTATTTTCATATCATGTGTCCAGCTCCCCCCAGTATTCATCTTACTTACCTTTGCTGCATCTCTCCTTCCTCTGCGCTGCTTCGTCTGCCGACAAATGTCAAAACCCTGCGAGATCAAACGTAGGATCTGGATGTTCGGCCTCAGGGACGTCATCCAAGACGCGCACGGAGATCCGAGTTCCGACACATGTCACTTTATGATTGCCGCAAAAATCTGTCCACAAAAAAAGACAGTGGCTCACACACTGAGGTTGGGCAGAGCACAACCACAGTATAGCAGTGCCCCTATACAGTACACAACCCCTACACAATACACAGCCCCACGTGGCAGCACCTTGTCCCACAGCACCACAGCCAAACCCCCAGTAACCCCATCTTATATCTCCAGACCCTTAGTATTCCCCATCATGTGCCCAGCCCCCCAGTATCCCCCTCATGTGTTCAGCTCCCCCCCCAGCAAAACCCCATCATGTGTCCAGTTCCTCCATTAACAATAATTTCTAGTTAATTTTGAGGACCTCACAGGTAACAATATTATTTTCATATCATGTGTCCAGCTCCCCCAGTATTCATCTTACTTACCTTTGCTGCATCTCTCCTTCCTCTGCGCTGCTTCCTCCGCCGACGAATGCCAACACCCTGTGAGATAAAACGTATTATCTGGATGTTCGGCCTCGGTGACATCATCCAAGGCGCGCGCGGAGATCCGAGCTCCGACACAAGTCACTTTATGATTGCCGCACAAATCTGTCCACAAAAAAAGACAGTGAAACCCCATCATGTGTCCAGTTCCCCTCCCAGCAAAACCCCATCATGTATCCAGACCCCCCCACCAGAAAAACCCCATCATGTGTGCAGACCACCCCCCAAAACCCCATCACCAGCCCAGCTTCCCCACCACAAAACCCCATAATGTGTCCAGACCCCCCCCCAGCAAAACCCCATCATGTGTTCAGCTTCCCCACCAGCAAAACCCCTTACTTAACTTTGCCATGTCCTCCGTCCTCCATCTTCCGTCCTGTGCTGCCGTCGTCGCAAAACTCCATGAGATCCGATGGGGCTTTTGAAAGCTCGGGTGACGTGACGTCACTCGAGGCGCAAGGGAAGATCCGAGCAATGCTCAGATCCCGCCTCGGGACCCTAAGTTCGTGTGGGCTCGGTTCTCTGAGAACCGAGCCTGCACATCTCTATTAAAGATGGCAAAAAGGGGGCCGATTCTGTTTGCTAGTAATTTTGCAAAAATCTTTAAATCTACATTTAAAAGGGCACTAGGTCCATAATTTTGTGGAGCCGAGGGCTCTTTACCTGGTTTAGGGATGGTAATAACTGGAGATGCTAGCTCCATCAGCAATTCCGTTAAATAGATCCGTCAACAGTGGGGCTACAAGGTCCTCATAGGTTTTATAAAAATCTGTGGTAAAGTTGTCAGGACCTGGGGCTCTCCCTTTGGGGAGAGACTTAATAACTAATGCTACTTCTTGAAGTGTCCATGGAGAGTTCAATACCGACAGGTCCTCCTCCAATATGCATGGTAGTGTGATGCCTGACAAAAAGGAGTCAATCGTTTCGGTAGTTGGTTGGAAAAGATTGACGTCCTTATCTAAATTGGGAAATCTTGTTTTTTATTAAGACTAATCCTCAAATGTAGCCACTAATTTGTCCATGAAATTGTTCTGTTCCTATGCAATGTTCTTTGTATTTTGCGTAAATCTAGACCATTGTGACATGGAAACACTATCACCACCAGTGATGACTTTACACAGAACATTGGCTGCTTTCTTCTTCATGAATATACAGTAAATGATATCCTTTCAGACAACTGGACATTTTATCTAGATTCATTATTACAACTTGACTATACAGAATTTTCCAACTGGTATTTTAATTTAGTTAATACAATAAAGTCATTAAATGAACTTGACTTTTTATTGACGTCTATGCAAATCATTATAAATGGGTGCCTGGATCCTGACCTCTGTGAGTTTGTGTTGAACTCCTCTGTCACTCTCCTCTCTGGTGCAGATTGTACATGACTTACACTGCCATAAGGCAGCCTTAAGACACCTGTACGGATCAGCTGTCCATACGTCCACTGATCCGCACGCGACCACTAAAATCCACCTCTACTGTAAAATTTTAATGCTTCCCCCTCACTTTACAAAGTTCCATGCGTCTGGAGATCCGTTGCGGAACATCTGTCGGATGTGATCCCTCCAGACACCCAACTTGCGCATTTTGGGCCTAATCCAGACTTAATAATAACAGCCAATTCACACAAGCGGAGTACAAGTTACTCTGATCGTACGTAACTTGTAGGTAACTCTGACATCCCTACGCATGTCCCAGTATACGCATTATGGCTGGGGGAAGGCATTTAAATTGAACAGTATGGGCTGGTTCAGGCACTTACGTACGACCAGAGATACGCAAAGGAAAAGTTAAGGCAGGGTTCTGAACACGTTAGTCAGCTAAGTTACATATGTGAGAGGGGAGTGCCAGGAGTGCCAGGGGGAGTGAATTATACTCTGAAATGCGTAACTTAGGTACACTTGCGTGGATCAGGCCCTTTGGGCCCTATCCTGCAGTACGGCCGACATACGTAATTCCTCTGTATAGAAGGTTGTGCACATGGCTCTTACGAAAAGAGGGCTTCCCCCCATTACCATGTTGTATCTCCATCGTGAAGGCGGAGATAGACATGCTAATGAGGGGATGGGTGAGGGAAGCCCCATTACAATCAGGGGTGTGGCCGCAAGGCCACATACGGGATCGTAAAAGTAAAGATAGAAATCTGGACATGAAGTGTCCAGATTTCCTACCGACAGTGCCTATAATGCCAGCCATAATGACTTCGGCGCCCATAGGTCTGGATCCGGCCCTTTATTAATTCTGCTGGGGCATATTTTCCATATATTGCACATATAATTTTTAGAATTTAAGTTTTGTATATAAAACGTATTAACACAGTTCTCTTCTCTGAGGAATGCAATATTCTAGTGAACTGTAACAGTCATTAGTTCACAGAGTCAAAGCTACACTTCACTATGTAAATTAGTTCTACAGACAACATCGTGCTTTTAGACAGACATACAATCTATTTCTGCTGTTCACACATGGAATTCCACGCTTGAGAGGTATGGGCCAAGGAATTGTCCATCTATTCATGCATTCTATTGAACTTCAAAGGGTCTCTAGAAAGGCAGTACATCAAAGGCAAGAGGAATAGCTCTGCATTCATATCAGCTGCCAGCAAACCTCACCTGCTAGGTAGAAGAAGGAAGAAGATGTAAAGTTTGTAGAAAAGGGAAGTTTGGGGAAAATTTAAGGGCTTTGCTGAATGACCTATTGCCGGCTGCTCTTGTATGAAAGAAGGATTCAGGTTAAAGATTAATTATATCCTCAACAAAAAATGTACAGGGAAAAACTTTAATACAGAGCAATAGATTATGAGGTTTGAAATTATATAATGCTTAAAAAATGTAGTCAACTACAGGAATTATAAACAGGACTATAAACTAAATTTTAGGTAAGAAGAATAACATTGGAATAACAGTGGAATATGTGAACATTACGGTATTGCTATTGCTGTGGTTTTGGGATGGGGAAATATAAGGAATGGCTACATACAATGTTTAATGATTAGGGGGTAAATCCAGACCTACGGGCTGGTTACGTTATGTTACGTAATTTCTATGCACTCCCCTCGCTCGTACGTACTTTGGCCATTTTAAGCTGCCTAAACCCTGCCTTAAATTTTCATAGCGTAAGTACTGACGTACGTAATGGATTTACGTACCTGACAGGCTACAGTGAAAAAAAGTGCACTAATGGGATGCAACAAAAGTCTAAATATAGTGTACCAAAAAAGAAATAATGAAAAATGACTAATAAATAATAAAACAATTGTAACAAATGGTGTCCTAAAAATATAAACTCCTAAACACACACAGCTTGGGAGCAAATCTTAATGATACTAAAGTGACAAAGTGCAAAAAAATCCTGTAAATGTGGAAAAATCCTGTGATTACAGGATAGGTGATAGTGGCACCAAATAAATAAATATATAAGGATGTGTTAAAACGTATAAAACTTGAATAGCTCAAATAATAGACAGAGGTCCAAATAAGCAATAAATGAAAAACACACAGTATAGGCTCTCAAAGCGATTTGGACTCTCAATCTAAACCTAAAATATAAATAGGATCAAACCCAACAAGAATAAAAAGCGTGCAGTTTATACTCTAAATGCGATTTAGACTCTCAATCCTTGGATGCAAATATGATCAAAACCCAACAATTAGTAAATAAAAAGTCAGAATGATAAGAAAGCTAAATAAACAGGTAAATGCAATAAAAACAAGGGGTAAAAACTCTAAATACCTTATATAAAAAAATATGACTAGTCCCAACAATTAATAAATAACGATCTGGATCATAAGGAGATAGCAGAAGGACCAAATAATTAGGGCTAGGAAAAAAAGTCAAAGCAGTCTTAATTTTGATATAATAGTGTTCCGGATAAGCAATCAAAATCACAAAGCTTACAGTTTGTAGTATAACTAAAGATAGCTCCCGAATGGTCCACTTGCAGCAGCGGTGCCTCTGTCAGTGCTCCCTGCACTGAACGGCAGCTGGGAATGATGATTATGAGCTCAGCGTTGCCCGCTGTTACGTCCTAGATGATCTCTGTCAGATCTCCGTGGGGCACTCTTAGTTCAAATGCCTGGTCCTTCCTTGCTAAGCTGCGGCTGCGGGCCAATACAGGATAGGCGTTTTCCCGTTAATCAGTTTTCGTAGTTTATGGCATACAGAGGAAAAATAAAAAGGGGGAGAATCGGATGTTCTGAAGAGAATAAAAAGATGATGATAACCGGGTGCTGTATTCACTTCTAAAAACAATCCGTCAGAGTCTCCTCTCCATCGGTATATAACACTAACCAACGCGTTTCGACCTAAGTCTTTCTCAAGGCTTTACCTGACAGGCTAACCTGGCCATACTGTTTAAATGTCTCTCTCCGCCTACAAAGCTTAATTACGGGTGTTGTATTTATGGCCCCGCCCCTTTGTAGTTATGCTGATGGTACGTACGTTCTGCATTATGTGGCGTAATATCTGCTGCGCGCATGCGCAGTAAATACATATAGCCAATTTTTTACGTACTTAGCTCAGGATCTGGCCCTAGGCTACTATTCTTTATAAATGTCCTATAATGACAGGCTTAATGGGTTGGTCCAATATTTATCTGCCTTTAGTTGCTCTTATTGGCTACCTGCATTGTTAAAATGTTGCAAATACTAATGCTTATGCTAATAATTATATGGAGGACAGAAGCAACATTTCAGTCAAATTTGTAAATCTTAAAATACTTACGTGGCTTTATATCATAGCTTATCATCTTATGATAATGTATCACAAGCCAGTATACCAATGTACTGACTTGTGATGATACAAAACGATAATATGTAAGTTATGATCTTTTAGGGCTTTCATAATGGACACTTACTGTTATGTATTGTCCTGTCCATGAGTAGGTGTTGGTTTCATACAAAATTCAGATCAAGAGTAGCACTCACAATAAATCCACCCTGCCATGATGCCATGATGGACATGATAAACAAATTTGCAACCTTATCGAGAGTCTCATCTCATGATGCGCAAACCTGCAGACCAGGTACAGTTGCGTAATTTCATTACAAGTTGCGCCGGTAATACATCTGACTTAAGTTTAAGATACAAACACCCTATGAAGTATTATGCACACTGAATAAAGGTGCTATTGCACAATGCTGTACATGTGTATTAGTATAACAATGTTATGGTATGTATATCATAGTATAATTATGCAAAATAAATAATAATAAAAAAAAATAAAATAATGGCTCATATGATTTTGTGGCCAGAAAAATCACCAAAAAACATTGATTTTGACAAACTCGACTTTAGTAAATCCACTCCTTGGACGTAGACATGACCCCTTGCAAGTGCAAACAGTTTTCCATATATG
This sequence comes from Limnodynastes dumerilii, assembly GCA_011038615.1. Classification (NCBI taxonomy): domain Eukaryota; kingdom Metazoa; phylum Chordata; class Amphibia; order Anura; family Limnodynastidae; genus Limnodynastes; species Limnodynastes dumerilii. The sequence continues at coordinate 76,681 of WWET01000654.1, read as the reverse complement.
CAGAGTGTAGAGAAAGCCACACTCAGATCTCGATCAAGTGCACTTGCTGGGGTGAGCCAAGGCAGCTCATCGACTATGTGCATTCACTCATACACACCCTTGAAATGCTCTTTAGAACACAAGACTCAGAGTATTTTATGCTAAGAGTTACGTTTGCTGGCGTATGCTTGCCTCTGGATTGGGCCGTAAGTGACTAATTATGTGCTTTGCTGAATAAGTATGTGGAAACATTATGCGCCGTATTCACAGATCCGTTAGTTTAAAGTACGCAATTATACGCACGCATGTAGAAAGGCAACACCCAAGACACTCCCCTCACACAGATGGTTTTTCGGTGACTTCCGTCTCCATAGGGCAACCTTAACTCTATGTGTGCATTTACGTGCGTATATTACCTATGTATATGCGTATCTTACTAACTGCGCCCTCAAATGGTCATTTAAATGCCCCCCCACCCACTTTCACGTAACTTTGACCGTACGAAATTGAACCACACGTATGTCCCCAAGTGCGATTCACAAGTCCATGCCTAATGGACTTCCATACATAAATACAATGTTACTTGGGTAACTATGCATGCGCAGGTAATCCAATCCTAAAAATACGCACGCAACTCCACGTAAAAATGTATCTGTGAATCCGGCCCTTTATGTGCATGATCAGCTTTAATGCTATTGACATATTATTATTTAATCTACTTTAAACAATTGGAAGCTCTTTTGTCTCTTAATAACAGTTAATCTGAATAAGGTTGTGTAAAGCTTTACTTACAGGCCGACGATGGTATGATTTGAGCAGAGGAGCTGGATCTAACTCTCAACCAGGTTTTTATGAGAGTCCCAGATGGTGATGGGCCAGCAACAGGTCACAGGACTCTCGATAGAGCTGGGATCTGGGTGGTGTGGGCAGAAAACCAGGTTCAGAATGGATGCAAGATGGTGGCGTATAGTGTACAATGCAAACATATCCAGGTAGAGGAATCCAGGAACCAGCACTAATAACAGAGGACCGGATCCAGACTCTGTCCTTTCAAACGAGAGAGGGGAATGAACTCCACCTGTCACTCCCCTCTCTTGTTCGGAGCAAGTGTGACTTACACTGGCACAAGGTAGCCTTAAGACACACTTGCGGATCAGTGGTCTGTCCAACAGCTGATCCACTTGTAAATTGGGGAACCTCCCACACTGTACAATTTACATGCTTCCCCCGCCCACCTTGGCAGGTGTAGGGGAAACACAGCCCCTTCCCATGTAAATGACATGTTACGGAAGTAAGTTCCATACGATGTAGAAACGTTAATGTTGCGTTCGTAACATCTGGAGGGCACATGTGTCCTCCAGTCCATTAAGGCCACTTAAGCACCTTGCGTGCATAAGTGGGCTGTCATTAATAAATCTGGATCTGGTCCAGAATCAGTACTTACAGTACAACAGACTTCAAAGATAAATAGAACTCCAGGGAGTTAGAAGCCATGGTTAAAGTTACAATTGTGCCCAGTTAAACCTTTCACATACATGGCATGAAATTGCATGCATGGCAGGCCCATCTGCTGGGCAAAGTTGAATAGGTTTCAGAAATCATTAAAACTGCGTTTACTTACCATTTAGCAGCTACTGGCTTCCTGCAGAGATTAGACAATGGAGCTGACACCACCCATTCAATGTCCAACAAAGAGAGTGTATGACTCATCCTGTGAATTAAATGGGTGACATCAGCTCCATTGTAGTTGCTAAATAGTAAGTAAGCAACATTTTATTGATTTACTTTTGGCCTACAATCTAGCTTCCTCACCATGACATGAAAAGAGCATTGTGGCTGGAAAAAGCTGTATCTAGGCAAAACTGTATCTGTTACTCTGATACAGAAAGGAGAGATAAGGTGTGTTTATATAGGGAGAAGTAGGTAGTTACATGATTAACCAAGCCAAGAAATGTATGACATGGTACCAAGAAATGAATCCTGGAAGAACACTGCTCAGAACCAGTAGTGCAGCTAGAGGAAATGTGACAGCCACTATTCACAACATATATATATATCCAATGGTCAGAAGTGGTGACCATAGGTTTAATAGATCGTCAGCAGCCAGTGTGCCAAAGATCAATATATATCTGAAACACACCCTTACTGTAATATTTAATTACTTCCATTACGGAAGTCTGAATCTTGAGGATCCCGATGGATGTGCGTAAAATATGTCAGGTGTAACTTTACACTATGGCAAAACCATGTTAAAAAGGAGGACATTTTTATTTGTAGAAAATAGTATTAGAGGTGAGAGGTGATGTTTCTTAGATTAAGTCTAAAGAACAGTTTAAAGGTAAAGCTGGTCAGTATCTATGTGTACTAACTTGTAATACATAGAGCCGCACTCAAAATATTAAGTATTAGGCTGGTACAATCCTTAACCCACAAAACAATTGGACACTTGGTTCAGGAGGACTTCTAGAAGGATATAAAATATTTAGGACAGGAGGGACTAGCCCCTATTTTCTTTCTCTTTCTTTGTTTAGTACAGTATCTGTGTGTATTAAGCAAAAGCAAAGTATTCTCCCTGAATGCACTGACTACAAAGAACAACATTAAATTGTTTCCCCATAAATATAAACCTGGGCTCATCCAGGTGTAAATTTTCACCTGCTTGCCTCTTACTTTTAAACTCTGGATACAGTCCAAAGTCCCCAAGTGGCAGTCATTGCTCACTCACAAGTGTACAGCCAAGTTGTCACAATAGAATGAATCAGTGGAATGATTACATTTCTCTTAAAAGTTCAGTGAACATCGCCTAGTTCTTTTCTGTTTTCCAGTGCAAGTAAATAACCTGAAGGTGCCCTTTAAATGTGAGAATTTGTTACAAATGTAATATCATATTGTTCTTTGAGACAGCATCACATTGAGGTCATTGAGAATGTGCAGCATACATATTGACAGACTGTATTGATGATTTTTGTTTACTTTAAATACACTGGTATCCCATTCTACTACTTTTCCTACTGTTGAAAAGACTATAAATCTCCTTTGACTTGTATTTATTTCTGTAAATGGTGCCAGAAGAATACTGGATAGGGGGGCAACTCAACCCCCTTTCAAGCACTTGCATTGTGCATTCCCCGACCAAGCAGGTGTAGATTGGATACCTGTGCTGAGTGCTGTCAATATATATCCTACCAGCAACTAGCAGTTTAGTGCTGTCATTAAGGTAATTATTATGCTTTTGCCATTCTGGTCAACAGGGAATTTTGCAAGCTGATAAAATGTTGGGGATATATAAAATAATCATGATTGTGAACTTTTACAATCTACAGAATTTTTTTTTTAAAGTGATCATTGCACGCTCATCAGTGACGTTGAACAAAATAACAATGTCTTGCCGTTTTAATGTAATTCATTTGCTTATTACATATTTAGGTTAGGTTAGGTAATAAAGAGAGTAGGCCGGATTCACACTTAAGAAGCTTTGACTTCTTAAATGCAAGGATTTAGGAAATTACCTACTATAGTAAGTCATTTATGCAATCTACGTACTACTAAAGATCTCACGTAGTAGGTTAGGTAGAAGGAGGCGTGCCACGATAACCTCATGGAGGCTATAGGAAGAAGTGAGGGGGGGGCGGGCATTCTCTGTGTTTGTCTTTCTTCTTAAGAAGGAAAATATGCACGGTAAGATAACGTAG
>WWET01000654.1:47802-63266 GCA_011038615.1 Limnodynastes dumerilii | reverse complement strand
TAAACTGAATTTAGGGTTAATAGAGTCTAGGGCCATTATAGTTCTAAATAAACAACTAGGCAGACTGGATGAGCCATGTGGCTCTTATCTGCATCACTTTCCATATTTCTATGTTTCTATGTAAGTTCTTTTGTTAAAGAGAGAAAGACATTCCTATTAAGAGAAAGAGATTTTTGTTTAGGTGGAATAGTGTTTTGTAAAATAATACAGGTCAGTAACATAATAAGTACTGTATTTTATTCATAATACAATCATTAAAAAGGTAATAAAACCTCTTTCTATGTAAATCACTATTCTATCTTCATTGATGCCAGATGTATATAACCTTATGTACACTGATAGCTGACCGACTCCTAGAAGTTCAGTGCAGTTGCAATGGTTAAAACATATCTTATTAAAAGATCTTAATAAGTCACAAAGTCTCAGCACACATACAGTATATGAGCCCTTGAGCTTTGTTCCATATTTGTGAACATTCAGGCAGCACAGATGACATGAAAGCCCAGCTCAGATGCTGATAGAGCTGGAAATCATTGATAAAATGACCAAAGACATTTTCCAGGACCCCTGCAGGTTTCTCACTATGGAGTGTATACCATGGCAGATAAAAGGAAGGGCAGCGCTCTTTAATAATGTTTCCTTTAAGCGAGGTCTGAAGAATCTTTCCTTAGAGAACTTTATATTATGCTGTGAGTTATTTCCAATGGACTATTACTTATATGGGGGAATCTACAATAGTTTACATAGTTATTAGAATAATTTACATTGAGAACAAAGATTGCACTACACAACATACACCATACACCATACATAGAATATTTGCAGGAACGGAATAATATACACTTTTCGGGCCTGATCCAGAGCTACGCTGAAGCTACAATGCACTCACTCCGTCCTGCCGTAGTTACACTACCTTACGCCAGCTGCAGGCTACCCTAACTTTTGGCAGCGTAACTACGGCAGGACATAGCTACGAATTGCCCGTAACTGAACAGCCCGGCCCTTCCTAACTATTTAGCATGTCTCCCTCCGCCTACATTCCGTAACTCTATCGTATTTACGGTGATCGTAAGATTGGCACGCCCCTGCCACTGTAAATACGCTAGAGTTAGGGAAGCCTGATCCACAGTTACTAAAATCCTTAGTTACGCAGCAAAACATCTGCAAAAAAGCCAATCTTACGCATACGACCGCTGTAACAACACCAGCGGGTGTTGTTCTGGATCAGCCCCTTCCTCTCTACAAAATCTCTTGTCTAGAATTTAAAGCTAGATGGGGTATCCATAAAAAAAACGCTGCCTATCGACGGCGATTATAAATCGCCAGCTAAAAATGGTGCTTAGTAAATCCAGCAATTAAAAAAATAAATAAATAAATTGCTGGAAAATCGTGGCGATGGCTGGTGATTCATAATCGCAGCACAAAAAAATTGACTTTTGTAAATGAGGCCCCTAAAATCATGTGCAGATAACCAATATTTATTTGGCAAATACTTTAAAGATTTTTCATTTAATTATCTACTATAGTTCCATCTCTTGTGGGGTTTATTTGCAGACTTCTTTGAGAATATTATAAAGCTTAGAATGCATTTTTTTTTGCAAGAAATGTCATATAGATTCCTTGGCCCCTAATGGAATCAACAATGCAATATAGTGCACAGTTAATTATTGCTTACTGTCAATGTAGAAAACAGAAGAGTAAGGACTACAGTGCCAGCCTTTCCTCTTATTTATAAATCATATTGGGCTGGATCCAGACTTAAGAATTAGCTTGAAATTAAGAGAAAAAAGTTATTCCTGGGCTAAACCATGTAACAACTGTGAAAGCTTGTAGCAGCCAGGTGGGGGTGAGGTAAGCCCCAAACCACTGTGTAAATAAAAAGATAATAATGTCCACAACATATAATACGAATTGAAAATGAATATATATATAAAATGTGTACATAGAATGGGGATGGTTACTCATACATCTTCACATCAAACGTAAAAACCCAGGCTTTTGCAATTGGACCTGGGTTGAGGTTGCACCGACCTGGGTTGATGTGAAAGGTCCCTGAAGTCTTTACCTAGGTCTAATCACCCAGAAATTGGACCCGGGAGAAAAAAGGGTTATTTCTGGGTTCGACCCAGGTAAAGGGTCAATGTGAATGGTACAACCCAGGTTTTTTAATCTGGGTGGTACATAAAGAAACCTGATAGGAGGATTTGTTTACTATTGCTATGGCAATTGTAAACAAATATCCCAGCCGAGAGCCACATGCCGACAGAATTTCCTGGGTCTGTGACCCTGGGATGATCTGCTGCCATGGCAATATGCTGGGGTTTAAGACCTGGGATATTGCCAGGGTGGAGATGTAAGGGGTATAATACAAGTTTTGGATATTTTGTCCCCCTTCAAGTTGAACACTTTCAACTTAATAAAGTTTGAATCCATAGAACACTGCTGGAAATGTGATGATTTCTATATAGATGCTAACCATTCAAAGTATTGAAACCATAAGATGTACAATATGGTACTGCAGGTTTTCGAAACACTGGCAATATGACGCTATAAAAGAGACTGCGGGAGAGAGATGAGCAATTTGCAAAGATACAGGAGAATACCAATGATGATGACTGGGGCAGTGAATATCATATATGGTGTAAAATTAATGAACCCACTTTTTAAAAGCATATATTTTTTAACTATATTTGACAGTCATAATGCTTGCAAGCCTAGGCAGGTAGAGCATCCATTGCCGAGAGGGGTGAGGTGATGCCATACTTGGGAATCTATCTTGTGTAATCTCCCAACATGGTGCAAAACAATCTTAGGCCAGTTCTAGGCCATGACTGGATTCCCAAGAGCTCCTTTCCCCTTGGTACTTTCGTGGTTTGCGACTTACAATGTTATCTAAACAACATTCATACACTCAGTTTCCGTCCAACAACCAACTTCCCCAAGCTGGAAGAGAAAAAATGGAAAAGAGGATATTAATACGCTTGGAGACGCAAAACACCAGCGACTAATTCTGTACACCCGGGGATCTACCACACCCATGAAAACAATGTAATATACCAAAAAAACAACAAATGTGTGTCTGAATAAGCGTTATGTGTACTCTTGAGGTGTTGGTATTAGATGTCACACTAATAAATCCGGACTATATGTTAGCCAGTGGAGAAAGTTCATGAGCTCAAGGTCCTCGTCACAGGCAGTACATGTAACACAAGGGAAAAGGAAATAGTGAAGATTTATTTTCACCTGTAAAACACTTAAAATTATCACCGATATAAATAAAAGGCAATCTATACCCAGAAGAAGTGTCCCATGGGATCAGGAAAGAAACAAGATGCGCTGGTGTAAAAGTCCCGGGATAAAAGCTGCAATCATACCGCCGTCCTGGTGGGTAAACTTTCTGCTCTGGGTAGTGCGTGGAATGCTGCTCATAGTCTTGACAAGTTTCGGGCTAGAGGTCTGGATCAGGACTAATAACATTACTCCGACACTGTTTGAATGTCAATACACATACTGTTATCTCGATAGAGTTGTTTTCATGACAACACTAAGGATGAGAGTCTGAAGTGCAGAGGTGTCAAGCAGGCGTCCATCGGAAATGTAAGCGTATGAAACTCGAGCGTGTCCCCCTTTTCTGCTACTTGTAGCATAGTAGGTGAGGTGTAATAGTTACAAAAGGATAAATGAAATACATTTTGTGCTTGGTGCATTACAGGGCCTAGCATGATATTACATTTTTAATTGCTGACAGCTGGACAACCAGAGCAACTGTTGACCAATGCAACGTGTAGTGTTCCAGGAAAAACTGAAGAAGAATACAAATAACAATTTAATTAGGATAAAAATCTTAATGAAATAAACAAACCACTTACCTTTCTTTGCTTATTTATATCTCCACTTACATAGATAGATTCCAGAGTCTTCTATTAATCTTAGAGACTCTCAGTCTCTGTGCAGTGGCGCACCCAGGGGGGCTTTCTGGTTGCCCAGAAACCCCCCAGATTGAAAATTGAAAAAAAAATTTAAATGTGCTAAAAAGTAAAATTTGTAAAAAGGGGCGTGGCATCGCGGATGCCGCGGAAGGGGCGTGGCCTAGCGGCCATGTGGGGCAAACTGTCATGAAGGATGATGGTCCTGGCCTGTGCTGCAATAGTAAAGCAGGTGAGGATAGTATATGTGTCACAACATATGCAATAATGCTTATGCACTGACATAAGCTCTGGTCCATTGTGTAATGTGCTACACTAATGCATTGTATACTGCTATTGCTATTAGATCTGTACATTGTGTAATGTGCTCTACTAATGCATTGTATACTGCTAATACTATTACATCTGTACATTGTGTAATGTGCTCTACTAATGCATTGTATACTGCTAATACTATTACATCTGTACATTGTGTAATGTGCTCTACTAATGCATTGTATACTGCTAATACTATTACATCTGTACATTGTGTAATGTGCTCTACTAATGCATTGTATACTGCTAATACTATTACATCTGTACATTGTGTAATGTGCTCTACTAATGCATTGTATACTGCTAATACTATTACATCTGTACATTGTGTAATGTGCTCTACTAATGCATTGTATACTGCTAATACTATTACATCTGTACATTGTGTAATGTGCTCTACTAATGCATTGTATACTGCTAATACTATTACATCTGTACATTGTGTAATGTGCTCTACTAATGCATTGTATACTGCTAATACTATTACATCTGTACATTGTGTAATGTGCTCTACTAATGCATTGTATACTGCTAATACTATTACATCTGTACATTGTGTAATGTGCTCTACTAATGCATTGTATACTGCTAATACTATTACATCTGTACATTGTGTAATGTGCTCTACTAATGCATTGTATACTGCTAATACTATTACATCTGTACATTGTGTAATGTGCTCTACTAATGCATTGTATACTGCTAATACTATTACATCTGTACATTGTGTAATGTGCTCTACTAATGCATTGTATACTGCTAATACTATTACATCTGTACATTGTGTAATGTGCTCTACTAATGCATTGTATACTGCTAATACTATTACATCTGTACATTGTGTAATGTGCTCTACTAATGCATTGTATACTGCTAATACTATTACATCTGTACATTGTGTAATGTGCTCTACTAATGCATTGTATACTGCTAATACTATTACATCTGTACATTGTGTAATGTGCTCTACTAATGCATTGTATACTGCTAATACTATTACATCTGTACATTGTGTAATGTGCTCTACTAATGCATTGTATACTGCTAATACTATTACATCTGTACATTGTGTAATGTGCTCTACTAATGCATTGTATACTGCTAATACTATTACATCTGTACATTGTGTAATGTGCTCTACTAATGCATTGTATACTGCTAATACTATTACATCTGTACATTGTGTAATGTGCTCTACTAATGCATTGTATACTGCTAATACTATTACATCTGTACATTGTGTAATGTGCTCTACTAATGCATTGTATACTGCTAATACTATTACATCTGTACATTGTGTAATGTGCTCTACTAATGCATTGTATACTGCTAATACTATTACATCTGTACATTGTGTAATGTGCTCTACTAATGCATTGTATACTGCTAATACTATTACATCTGTACATTGTGTAATGTGCTCTACTAATGCATTGTATACTGCTAATACTATTACATCTGTACATTGTGTAATGTGCTCTACTAATGCATTGTATACTGCTAATACTATTACATCTGTACATTGTGTAATGTGCTCTACTAATGCATTGTATACTGCTAATACTATTACATCTGTACATTGTGTAATGTGCTCTACTAATGCATTGTATACTGCTAATACTATTACATCTGTACATTGTGTAATGTGCTCTACTAATGCATTGTATACTGCTAATACTATTACATCTGTACATTGTGTAATGTGCTCTACTAATGCATTGTATACTGCTAATACTATTACATCTGTACATTGTGTAATGTGCTCTACTAATGCATTGTATACTGCTAATACTATTACATCTGTACATTGTGTAATGTGCTCTACTAATGCATTGTATACTGCTAATACTATTACATCTGTACATTGTGTAATGTGCTCTACTAATGCATTGTATACTGCTAATACTATTACATCTGTACATTGTGTAATGTGCTCTACTAATGCATTGTATACTGCTAATACTATTACATCTGTACATTGTGTAATGTGCTCTACTAATGCATTGTATACTGCTAATACTATTACATCTGTACATTGTGTAATGTGCTCTACTAATGCATTGTATACTGCTAATACTATTACATCTGTACATTGTGTAATGTGCTCTACTAATGCATTGTATACTGCTAATACTATTACATCTGTACATTGTGTAATGTGCTCTACTAATGCATTGTATACTGCTAATACTATTACATCTGTACATTGTGTAATGTGCTCTACTAATGCATTGTATACTGCTAATACTATTACATCTGTACATTGTGTAATGTGCTCTACTAATGCATTGTATACTGCTAATACTATTACATCTGTACATTGTGTAATGTGCTCTACTAATGCATTGTATACTGCTAATACTATTACATCTGTACATTGTGTAATGTGCTCTACTAATGCATTGTATACTGCTAATACTATTACATCTGTACATTGTGTAATGTGCTCTACTAATGCATTGTATACTGCTAATACTATTACATCTGTACATTGTGTAATGTGCTCTACTAATGCATTGTATACTGCTAATACTATTACATCTGTACATTGTGTAATGTGCTCTACTAATGCATTGTATACTGCTAATACTATTACATCTGTACATTGTGTAATGTGCTCTACTAATGCATTGTATACTGCTAATACTATTACATCTGTACATTGTGTAATGTGCTCTACTAATGCATTGTATACTGCTAATACTATTACATCTGTACATTGTGTAATGTGCTCTACTAATGCATTGTATACTGCTAATACTATTACATCTGTACATTGTGTAATGTGCTCTACTAATGCATTGTATACTGCTAATACTATTACATCTGTACATTGTGTAATGTGCTCTACTAATGCATTGTATACTGCTAATACTATTACATCTGTACATTGTGTAATGTGCTCTACTAATGCATTGTATACTGCTAATACTATTACATCTGTACATTGTGTAATGTGCTCTACTAATGCATTGTATACTGCTAATACTATTACATCTGTACATTGTGTAATGTGCTCTACTAATGCATTGTATACTGCTAATACTATTACATCTGTACATTGTGTAATGTGCTCTACTAATGCATTGTATACTGCTAATACTATTACATCTGTACATTGTGTAATGTGCTCTACTAATGCATTGTATACTGCTAATACTATTACATCTGTACATTGTGTAATGTGCTCTACTAATGCATTGTATACTGCTAATACTATTACATCTGTACATTGTGTAATGTGCTCTACTAATGCATTGTATACTGCTAATACTATTACATCTGTACATTGTGTAATGTGCTCTACTAATGCATTGTATACTGCTAATACTATTACATCTGTACATTGTGTAATGTGCTCTACTAATGCATTGTATACTGCTAATACTATTACATCTGTACATTGTGTAATGTGCTCTACTAATGCATTGTATACTGCTAATACTATTACATCTGTACATTGTGTAATGTGCTCTACTAATGCATTGTATACTGCTAATACTATTACATCTGTACATTGTGTAATGTGCTCTACTAATGCATTGTATACTGCTAATACTATTACATCTGTACATTGTGTAATGTGCTCTACTAATGCATTGTATACTGCTAATACTATTACATCTGTACATTGTGTAATGTGCTCTACTAATGCATTGTATACTGCTAATACTATTACATCTGTACATTGTGTAATGTGCTCTACTAATGCATTGTATACTGCTAATACTATTACATCTGTACATTGTGTAATGTGCTCTACTAATGCATTGTATACTGCTAATACTATTACATCTGTACATTGTGTAATGTGCTCTACTAATGCATTGTATACTGCTAATACTATTACATCTGTACATTGTGTAATGTGCTCTACTAATGCATTGTATACTGCTAATACTATTACATCTGTACATTGTGTAATGTGCTCTACTAATGCATTGTATACTGCTAATACTATTACATCTGTACATTGTGTAATGTGCTCTACTAATGCATTGTATACTGCTAATACTATTACATCTGTACATTGTGTAATGTGCTCTACTAATGCATTGTATACTGCTAATACTATTACATCTGTACATTGTGTAATGTGCTCTACTAATGCATTGTATACTGCTAATACTATTACATCTGTACATTGTGTAATGTGCTCTACTAATGCATTGTATACTGCTAATACTATTACATCTGTACATTGTGTAATGTGCTCTACTAATGCATTGTATACTGCTAATACTATTACATCTGTACATTGTGTAATGTGCTCTACTAATGCATTGTATACTGCTAATACTATTACATCTGTACATTGTGTAATGTGCTCTACTAATGCATTGTATACTGCTAATACTATTACATCTGTACATTGTGTAATGTGCTCTACTAATGCATTGTATACTGCTAATACTATTACATCTGTACATTGTGTAATGTGCTCTACTAATGCATTGTATACTGCTAATACTATTACATCTGTACATTGTGTAATGTGCTCTACTAATGCATTGTATACTGCTAATACTATTACATCTGTACATTGTGTAATGTGCTCTACTAATGCATTGTATACTGCTAATACTATTACATCTGTACATTGTGTAATGTGCTCTACTAATGCATTGTATACTGCTAATACTATTACATCTGTACATTGTGTAATGTGCTCTACTAATGCATTGTATACTGCTAATACTATTACATCTGTACATTGTGTAATGTGCTCTACTAATGCATTGTATACTGCTAATACTATTACATCTGTACATTGTGTAATGTGCTCTACTAATGCATTGTATACTGCTAATACTATTACATCTGTACATTGTGTAATGTGCTCTACTAATGCATTGTATACTGCTAATACTATTACATCTGTACATTGTGTAATGTGCTCTACTAATGCATTGTATACTGCTAATACTATTACATCTGTACATTGTGTAATGTGCTCTACTAATGCATTGTATACTGCTAATACTATTACATCTGTACATTGTGTAATGTGCTCTACTAATGCATTGTATACTGCTAATACTATTACATCTGTACATTGTGTAATGTGCTCTACTAATGCATTGTATACTGCTAATACTATTACATCTGTACATTGTGTAATGTGCTCTACTAATGCATTGTATACTGCTAATACTATTACATCTGTACATTGTGTAATGTGCTCTACTAATGCATTGTATACTGCTAATACTATTACATCTGTACATTGTGTAATGTGCTCTACTAATGCATTGTATACTGCTAATACTATTACATCTGTACATTGTGTAATGTGCTCTACTAATGCATTGTATACTGCTAATACTATTACATCTGTACATTGTGTAATGTGCTCTACTAATGCATTGTATACTGCTAATACTATTACATCTGTACATTGTGTAATGTGCTCTACTAATGCATTGTATACTGCTAATACTATTACATCTGTACATTGTGTAATGTGCTCTACTAATGCATTGTATACTGCTAATACTATTACATCTGTACATTGTGTAATGTGCTCTACTAATGCATTGTATACTGCTAATACTATTACATCTGTACATTGTGTAATGTGCTCTACTAATGCATTGTATACTGCTAATACTATTACATCTGTACATTGTGTAATGTGCTCTACTAATGCATTGTATACTGCTAATACTATTACATCTGTACATTGTGTAATGTGCTCTACTAATGCATTGTATACTGCTAATACTATTACATCTGTACATTGTGTAATGTGCTCTACTAATGCATTGTATACTGCTAATACTATTACATCTGTACATTGTGTAATGTGCTCTACTAATGCATTGTATACTGCTAATACTATTACATCTGTACATTGTGTAATGTGCTCTACTAATGCATTGTATACTGCTAATACTATTACATCTGTACATTGTGTAATGTGCTCTACTAATGCATTGTATACTGCTAATACTATTACATCTGTACATTGTGTAATGTGCTCTACTAATGCATTGTATACTGCTAATACTATTACATCTGTACATTGTGTAATGTGCTCTACTAATGCATTGTATACTGCTAATACTATTACATCTGTACATTGTGTAATGTGCTCTACTAATGCATTGTATACTGCTAATACTATTACATCTGTACATTGTGTAATGTGCTCTACTAATGCATTGTATACTGCTAATACTATTACATCTGTACATTGTGTAATGTGCTCTACTAATGCATTGTATACTGCTAATACTATTACATCTGTACATTGTGTAATGTGCTCTACTAATGCATTGTATACTGCTAATACTATTACATCTGTACATTGTGTAATGTGCTCTACTAATGCATTGTATACTGCTAATACTATTACATCTGTACATTGTGTAATGGGGGCTGGAGGCACATGATGGGGAATACTGATGGGCTGGAGGTGATGTGATGAGAGTACTGAGAGGGGCTGGAGACACATGATGAGAGTACTGAGGGGGGGCTGGTGGCACATGATGGGAGTACTGGAGGGGCAGGTGACACATTATGGAAGTACTGGGGGAGGCTGGTTGCATATAATGTAAGTACTGTCGGACTGGCATAAAGGAGAAGGTGTGCAAATTTATTTTTTGCAGGAAGGCGCCAGACATGCTAGCACCGGCCCTGGCACAGGGCTTATGGGAAAATGGATGGAGTTTTGATCAAATATGGTAATTTGCGGGCAGTGATAATCCATGTCAGAATGGTAGCAGGGTACTTTGTTTAGTAGGACACCAATGCTGGAAACAAAGGTACTAGTACAGTAGCAGATGGCACAGTAAACCTGTACAAGTGTGCGGGGGACGGGGCCACTTCACTGCTCTAAACTTGAAATCAGAATGGGTCCGCAGCAGATACCGACACTGCTTGAGTCATTACATGTGTCTGTTCTGATTTACTACTGTTATTATGGTTCCCTGGTTTTCAGATACTCTAATACCTGTTTCAGACCTCTAGACAATCAAGCCTGTTAGAATTTAGGTCTGTTGGAATGACGTGTCTCATTGCCATGCAGAATTTAATTTTAGAGATGCAGGATCTGATTCAGACTTAAGAAGGAGCTTGAAAATAAGAGAGGAAGTTTACACCTGGTCAAAACCACGTTAATTTCAGGTGGAGTCAAGCTAAATGTATAGTTTGCATGCAGGGATATATCTTTGAATTGCTTACTGTATACAGATACTGACCAGCTTTACTATTACACTGTTATTTAGACTTGGACTGGGAAACATCACCTCTCAACTCTAATACTGTTTGCAATAGATGAAATAGGACTCCCAGCCCAAGTCTAAATAACAGTGTGATAGTAAAGCTGGTCAGTATCTGTGTGCAGTAAGCAATTCATAGATACATCCCTGCATGCAAAGAATACAATTACCTTGATTCCCCCTGAAATAAACATGGTTGAGGGAGTAACTTTCCTCTCTTAGGACCTCATTCACACTTAAGAATCTTCTCAAAATAAGAACTTAAAGTCACTCCTGGGCAAAACCATGTTGATAGCAGGGGGAATTCATTTAATTGTATTCTTTGCATGCAGGGATATATCTTTGAATTGCTTATTGCACACAGATACTGACCAGCTTTTCTGTCACACTGTTATTTAAACTTTGGCTGGGAAATATCACCTCTCAACACTAGTACTATTTGCAACTGATGAAATATTATCCCCTGCAATCAACATGGTTTAGCCCAGGTGTGAATTTAAGTTCTTATTTTAAGAAGATTCTTAAGTGTGAATCAGGTCCTTAATTTCAAGCTCCTTCTTAAATCTGGATCCAGACCCTAAAGCTTAAAACTTCTAACTTCCCGTGCGTATTTTCCTTCTTAAGAAGGCTATCTAGGCACACCTCTTTCTACCTAACCAAAGTAACTATCTAAGTGGTACGTAGATTGCGCAAATGGAATGTAGAATGCATAAATTCATTCTTAAAAGCCAGAGCTTGTTAGGTGTGAATACGATCCTTTTCTATGTGAAAATTGCATGAGTTTTCCTGGTGCAAGGCTTTCCTGGTATTTGCACTCTAGGCTCCTCATTTCATTCTGACTCACAGGGATAATTCCGGGATATGAGACGCGTGGTCCCATGCAGGGTGAAAGTATTAATGGCTTTCATATTTTTTATGACAACCCCAATATTATTTGACCCAGTCACTGCAGAAAGAAATAGACTGCATAAATCTTATTTATGCCACTTCAGCACATTGTCTCAGCTTTAGTGTAATAGTCTTAAATACGCTTTGAGTCAGCACCTGTGGAGGAGAAAAACTGTGGTGGAATTTGGATCTTTTGTGTGTATAGGACATGGAAAGTAATGACAATATTGTCTTAATGTTTTGCAAATATTTAAGGACCTTGAGCAAAATGTATAGAACACCAGGAAAGGCTGAAATAAGATTTCACAAAATGAAGATCCTTGTATTAAAGTTAAATGATCTCTCATACTGCTTTCACATTGTGGTCCCAGCAATATCCCGGGTCTGAGATATTGCCGTGTCAACAGATCATTCCAGGGTCACAGAAGCTGGGATGACCCTGCTCACACTGCAGTGTGACTCCGTGAAATTCTGTTGTGTTGCCAAGGCAATAGTAAACAAATGACACCAATCAAGTACTTTCTGTGGGACAAGGGTTGAAAAACCCAGGTCACACCTTTCTCACTGCAGGCTACCCAGGTCAGACCTGGATATAACCCTTCTTTTTATCCGTGTCCAATTCCTGAGGCAGTGGGATCCTTTCACACGTCTTGACCACGGTCGTCAGGGCTAGCCCCGGCAATACCCAGGTTTTTGGTGCAATATGAATGCAGTTTCACAAATGTACCTTGATGTTGGGTCGTCATTGTGCATCAAAACAAGAGCAACATTTGCACTAAAGGTGACATATGTAGCTTAGGTTTTTACATATACATTTATTTCTAATGAACCTCGGCAATGTCCAGGGGTTGTATTTACTAAGGGGCGATATTTCGCCGTTTTTTGGGTGATTTTTCCAGTAGGTCCATAGATTACCTTACTTTAGATAGAAGTGGGAGGGGGAGGGATTTAGATTAGCCACGGAGGGTGGAGGGGGGAGAGGAATTGTCCGTGTGGAGTTTCGTTCTTAAGAAGGAAACCTCGCACGGTAAGATTAGGTAGCTCTTAAGTGCCATTAGGTACATAAAAACGGGGGGTGGGTTCAGGGCAGAACGAGTAAGTTAAGTGCGATCTGTCTGCACCTAACTCACTCTTATTTGTGAATCTGGTCCGTTGTATGTAAGCTTAACATGAAATTGAATTTGTATTATATATTTATATATACCTATTTTTAACTGCAAAATCCGTGCAAAAATACGCACCTTTCTAATTAAGGACCATAATGTACAGGCCAATACTTCCTGACATGCAATGACATAATAAATCCATTGCTGGTACAAAATGCACAGACATGTTAATCTCCCTGGAGAGTTATCTATTGGAGACAACAAAACAAGTGCAGATTAGTTGGGATAGTTTCTAGGGATTGGAGCAGGTAATGAGGTGAAAACAGAGACTCCTTGGGGGGAACAGCTGTGTGCTTCAGCACCGTGACAGAAAAACTTCAAGGTGTGCCTTGCCTGAAGTGAAACCGAGATTACAGATAGCTGTACCAAGTTACCGTGAATTCTGCAGCTTGTCACAAACTTCATATGCTTAAAAGTGTTGCCAAAAATATCAATTTGTGTGCTTCAAATGAGGGCAGTTGTTTGGTGGATCTTCTTGGTTTTTTGTGCCCTAGGTTAATATGTAAGACGTCTGGAACATAAGAGAGAACATAAGAAGGATATTGACTACTTAAGAGATTAAAGGCTACTTATATTACATGATTATAAGAGCATCACTGATAGTTTCACTTACAGATGTACGTTTTAACTCATGTCAGTCCTGAGAAGGGTTTTAGTCTTGTAATGATGTTATACACAATCACAATATACTTCCACATAAAGGAAAATGTGCCCCAACACACTACCACTAGCCAAAAACTAACAATGCCATTCTGGGCCGTATTCAGAGATCCATTTTCGAAGGGAGTTCTGTGCATATTTTTAGGATCAGATCAACTGCACATGCGTAGTGTAGTAACTTTATTTAGGTAGCTTAGGTTGACTATACGAGGACATCCTCGTGCAGCATTCGGTTGTGGACTTCCCCTAGCGTGGTTTCCTTTGACGTGTCGGCTGCTATCCGGGGTTCAACATCTATCTATTCTGTTCCCCCGCCGAGGCCCTCAGCTGAGTACGAAGTTCCTTCCCATCTTTTTATCTTTTGTTTTGTTTTACATGTGGTTTTACCTAGTTTATCTCCAGTGTTAATAAACTATATATTTTTTTACATTCTTATCTCCTCTCTCCTCCTTTCATTAAGGAGGACTTTAGAAAGAAAGAATCACTGGGGCACCATGGGCCGGATCCAGAACTACGTCCGTCTTCCATAGACGGACGTAGTTCAATAAACAGTAGCTACTGCGCATACGTAGTAGCTATTGTATGTAATCTGCGTATCGTTTCGATACGTAGATTGCGTATATGCGGTCTTTTAGTTCTGGATCCGGCCCAATGTATTGTATGAAGGGGCATGGAGGGAAGCTGGACATTTTTATGGAACACTTAAGTTTACTACTACACAATACACAAATACTACACAAAGTGGTTGAAGTGGACACTTAGAAGTGGCAGTATGAACATTTAGAAGTGGTGGTATGGACATTTAGAAGCAGTGTTATGGACATTTAGAAGTGGCGGTATGGACATTTAGAAGTGGCGGTATGGACATTTAGAAGTAGCGGTATGGACATTTAGAAGTGGCAGTATGGACATTTATAAGTGGCGGTATGGACATTTATAAGTGGCGGTATGGACATTTATAAGTGGCGGTATGGACATTTATAAGTGGCGGTATGGACATTTATAAGTGGCGGTATGGACATTTATAAGTGGCGGTATGGACATTTATAAGTGGCGGTATGGACATTTATAAGTGGCGGTATGGACATTTATAAGTGGCGGTATGGACATTTATAAGTGGCGGTATGGACATTTATAAGTGGCGGTATGGACATTTATAAGTGGCGGTATGGACATTTATAAGTGGCGGTATGGACATTTATAAGTGGTGGTATGGACATTAGAAGTGGTGGTATGGACATTAGAAGAGGTGGTATAGACATTTATAAGGGGTAGTATAGACATTA
>WWET01000654.1:36765-46955 GCA_011038615.1 Limnodynastes dumerilii | reverse complement strand
CCAGCCATCCATATCTGCCCCTTTATTATGCCCAGCCATCCATATCTGCCCCTTTTTATTATGCCCAGCCACCCATATCTGCCCCTTTTTATTATGCCCAGCCATCCATATCTGCTTCTTATTATGCCCAGCCATCCATATCTGCCCCTTATTATGCACAGCCATCCATATCTGCCCCTTATTATTCCCAGCCATCCATATCTGCCTCTGATTATGCCCAGCCATTGATATCTGCCCTTTTATTATGCCCAGCCATCAATATCTGCCCCTTTCTTATGCCCAGCTATCCATTTCTGCCCCTTTATTATGCCCAGCCATCCATATCTGCCCCTTTATTATGCCCAGCCATCCATATCTGCCTCTTAATTATTTATTTTCAATTACTTACCTTTTGGTGTCTTCCTCCGCGGCACTGTCCAGCTGTTTCTCCGTCTCTGCCTCTCTGATGAGTCACGTAATACAGGGCTCCTACCGCATAGGTTCGGTCACTGCCATTCTCAGTAACAGGATTGGTCCTACAGGGCTCCCGTATTTCCTGTACTGTGCTACTGGTCTCTCGGGACTTGTTGTGGGGCGGGCGGGACAGCGGCACAGTCCACCGAAAGCTGGCATCGGGACAGTTGGGAGGCATGTAACTGTGCCAGAATGCATTACAAAGATACACATTTTCTTCTATATGCAGCAAGCTATCCTTTAACTCTAAGACAGTGGTTTCCAAACCTATTCTCAAGGCTCCCCAACAGTACATGTTTTCCAGATCTCCCTACAGAACAAGGTATATAATTATACCGCCTGTTGATCTTTTAAACAATCAATAATGAACACACCTGTGCTTCAGCAAGGAGATCTGGAAAACATGTACTGTTGGGGAGTCTTGAGGACAGGTTTGGAAACCACTGCTCTAAGGGCCAGACTTACTAAGCTGCAGGAAAGGAAAAGTGGAGATGTTGCCCATAGCAACCAATCAGGTTCTAGCTGACATTTTCTAGTATGTAATAGGAAAGTGAGATCTAGTTGGTTGCTATGGGAAACATCTCCACTTTTCCTTTCCATAGCTTAGTAAATCTGTACTCAAGAGTAGAGTAGAAAATGGATAGCTACTTACAATGGGTGTGTTTAGCAATCAGCCTTTATGTTAGAATCCTCACTATGACAAATTTACTTTACCAATTGTACTTTTTTAAATTATTTGTAGTATTTTTTTACTGCTATATTTTGTTACACTATAACCTTTAAGGAGCCAGAATGCATTACAAAGATATGCACATTATTCTATATGCAGCAAGCTACCCTTTAATTCAAAATTCATTCAGATTCCAAATGAGCCCAACAAAAAGTCAAGGAACCAAGGATTTCATTTATTTAGACTTTTTTCTTTGGCATTTTATTTTTTCCTGAGGTTGCTCGGCAAAGATTTCAAAGGAAAACCAAGAATATTCTCTAAATACACCATCAACACCTTTTTATGCATAGAACATCTTTGATATAATTATAGATGACTACCACTTTATGTAAAAAGACAAAAAAGGAAGAATAGGAAAAGGTAAATTAACTGGTAATGTCTATTGCAAGCCTGATAATGTTTTTTTCTCTTTTCTTAACTTTCTGTTGCCTTTAGGCCGTATTCAGAGATCAGTTTTTTTATGTACGCCAATATACGCACGGCCGGAGCAAGGAAACACCCACCAACACCCTCAACACTCCCCTCTCCCGGACGTGCTGTCGGGACTTACGAGTCCATACACCTCTCTGTTCTTTACGTGTGTACTTCCGAGCGTATATTCCGATCCGTCCTTGCGATTCTTTATAACCGCGCCTCCAAGCGTTCATTTAAATGCCTCCCCCCACCCACTTTTATGTAAATTATCAAGTACGGATTTCTACGCCGCCCATCCGCACGTGTGTCCCCAAGTGCGATTCACATGTCCGTGCCTAAAGCACTTACGAGCGTATATTCAACGTAACTTACATAAATAAAGTTACTACAACTTACAGTTGATCCGATCCTAAAAATACGCACAGAACTCCCAGTGAACACAGTTCTCTGAATCAGCCCCTTTATTTCTAACTCTTCCAGATTGACTGCAACTAGCAGATTATCTATCTATATAAATATATATATATGGACAAGTAGTTGACAAATCTAGATAAAATATATCAGTATTCAGTTTTCAGGCTGCTTTCGCCTGCTGAAATTTAACGTTTGACTGATTGGTTCTGGGTTACAGCTTTGAGGCACTCTTTACACTATTAAATTAAACACATTAATGTGTCCTATTCTTTATAGGCATCTTCATTTAAATTTTTTTGTAACAGGAAAGTGTTAAATCCAGGAATGGCTTTTTAGTGCAACCTTTCCATGACCCGGATAATTGTTCCTAACAGTCTTGACAGTATCACAAAGCTGCTATGGTAATGTGTCTAGATTGAAATGATCCGTATAAGACAATTATGTGTCCACAAGGTCACTCAGATAGACCCTGTGACACATTGAGCAGCACGACGCATTACACAGAATTATATTATACTTCCGGATTAGTGCTCCAAGATATTACACTCCTTGTCCTCCATCATATTAATGCTCTTGCTCAAAATTACCTCTTAGACTAGACTTCTAAGCTATACTCCTTTTTTGTGGGTTTTCTTTTCAACAGCAAAAAAATAAAACTTTTTCTGTTTAAGTTTTTTTTTACTTTTTCTATCATCTCCTAAGCAACTTTTATTTGTCTGTCTTGGAAAATGAATGTGTTTCCATTTCCCCCTGTCCTTCCGAAGTTTTCAGAGCAAGTCAAGGGTATTTGGGTGATTGGGGTAAATTACTTTTGTTTCAGACGGAACTAGTCATGTTCAGAAGCTGATATTAGCGGCTGCCTATAAATCTCTATGTCAGCTAAAGGGATGTATTGGACAAAATCTGCACAATTTAAAGACACATAATCCCATAACTAATATTTCTTCATGTGATTAAACATTAGCCACAACTTTAGAGTTTATGCTTCATTGCTAGGTCTGCTACAGGAATTTTTATTTACGTTTATTGAATAATCAATTAAACAGCATTTTAACATAAATATAACTTTTTTATTTGTGTCACTTATTTTTCTGACTTCATTTTCCAGTTCTAGAACAATTACAAAAGTTTGATACTACAATTATCACTTGTGATTCTGTGGGGAGATGTGGTTAATAGTGATTGTTAAAGATCCCTGAGAACCAAATATGGAAAACATCAACCTAGGTAGGCAAGTGTTAAGATGAAAATAAATGAAGGTCTGATTCCATATTTGTGGACATAAGAACTAACAATATTTAATAACGTGTAGAACAACAGGAAATAAATGCACTCGCAATATGGCAAAAATAACAATGTAATAACAGACGTTAAGACAAATTAACTGAACAAATAAGATTGCAATGCTAAGATTTAAAAGTATGCAGCTGAAACAGCAAGCTTAGAAAAGGGAAAAGTTTAAGTTAAAAGGGAAAAGAGTTTAAGTTATACGATGAATAGAATGCCACGTAGTTCGCTTGGCTGGGCTAGAGATTCTTCTGCTGAATGGTCTAAATTGAGGATGTATTAAATAAAATAAAAAAAAGGTGCTGAGGTGAGCTGACCCCCTTCAGTGGGATGGGCCACCTCTAAGGTTCTTTGGACATTCAAATTTTGGTATCACCTCCCCTCCTTTCAACCCCCTTTGTCTTTATCCACCCCCTTTCCTTTACAAAGTTCAACCTTAGCTATTATTATCTCGCTTAGACTTTCCATTGTTTCATCATTCAGACTGCTTTATCATTACACTGTAAAATTTCATTCTATTTTGATATGCTGTACTGTCTGTTATGGTTTGCTTATATCTGGAATGCTAATAAACAATATTTACACTAAAAAAAAAGGTGCTGGGAATCACATTGCAAACATAATTAATTTCATGATTTGGAGGCTGGCTCCAATAAGCAGAAAACTGCTAAAAGTTTGGAATGTCTTGGAAGTAGCAACTTTTGGCTACCTGAATGGATATTTTTTGTAACCCACTGTGAGTAGGATGTTCACTTCCTTAATTTGATCCTTCCAAATCAGATCAGCTGCTAGTGACAGTAATTTAAACAGATGTCTAGTTCTCCAAAGGTGATTTGTACACAACTCTATAGGGTGATCAAAGGGAAATGGTAAACAGATAACAGTTTAAAAATAATAGAGTGACCTATATGTGTACATGACAAGCCACAATGTGATTGTTTTGAGAGGAAAAAAACTCTAAATCTATTGCGTTATTCAGTATATGCTTATTCTCTAGATATCATTTTTTATATTAACTTTGACACAAGAATCCGTAACCAAATTCTGGATATGGTCCTTTGTTCCTAATTTTCCAGTAGGTACCAAGTGGCATATGCCTAGCTTGTATATGACTGATTATCTCACTTACTTGTGTGCAAAAAAACAAACAAACAAAAAAATGCCTACACAAGTGGATCTGAAACTTATTATGAACCCACGTGAGTCAAAAAATATTGTGGCTTATGTGATTAAAAAAAAAAGTGTGTTTACTGCTCTTTAACCAAACATTATGCTCCATAAGCTGTTTTAATATGTTTTAATGAGGTTTTCCTTATGCTAATTGAGTCTTTCTCTTATGATAAGAACCTACATGACTCAAATAAAAGCCACACTCTGGTTGTTGTTGTTGTTAGTTGCTAATTTATCTCATTATAGATCAGATGTATTTTTATACCTTACCATTTGGGTTCCCAGTTTATAAGATTTGTCCATGGCACCAATCTTCAAACAGTTTACTGTATGAAATAAATCATCATTCAGATTCCACACAACTTTCATTAAACTAATAAAACATGACAAGTTAGGGGAAATGGGAAAGGGAGAAGTACTGGACATTGAAGCCCAATATTCTCAAGCCAAATGGCCTAATGAGAGGTATGAAATTACTCCCTTTCTGGAGTACTTCTCTATTCAGCCATCTACAAATACCAGCATGAAAGGTAGGGGTAATCTGCTAGCAACAGAAACAAAGGAAAGAAAATGCCCCAGCATCAGGGGCATCACAACATTTTTTTTTTTGGGGGGAGCGAGAACTTACCCCTCCCACTGGCACCCCATCTCATCTTGGTGCGCCCCCACCTCCTTGTGTTATATAACGTTTTTATGGGGGTGAAGGGGGCGTGGCTAACCTCCTTATGTCTTCTGTAAGTTCATCAATCCAACTTAGTGTGTTAGTTCATGTAAACAGGGCCCTCCCTCCATCCCTCCTCCACCACTCCCCCCTCACTTCATACCCTCTTGTCCTCCTCTGCTACCCCATCCCCACCAGGTGGCTCCTTCTCAACCTCTCACTGCACTTTATCCCCTCCTCCCTGATCTGCCAAGCATTTTGCCTTGCTGTCTGTGGTTGCTTCATATTATTGTGTTTTTGTGATATTTTTATATTTATATTGTATTTTGTTATGTACTATGCTGCTGTACATCCCTACTCTGTATGTCTATACTGTATTTTGTTGTTGTATTGGCGCTGCACCTTATAAACAATAATAATAGTTATTATTTTGTCCATTTAGTGTATGTTTCGTGAAAATATACCAGGCATCAGAATTAAAACTGATTTTTACCCCATGACCTCAAGCCGACAAGTGCTGTCAATTAAGAAGGTGCCTAACCAGGGCGCAGAAATTAACTAGGAGCCTGGTCTTCACTAGAGCTCCTTATGGTGGTGATAGACTGGGCTCCTAAACCCTACCAGGTCACAGCCCCAGGATGCCACTTTTAATTAATGTAAAAATACCAACACCCAAAGATAGAAAGAAGGCAAGAGTGGGCAATCCTGTTAACAAAGAGGACATAAGAGAAAAACTCACAGTGTAAGATGGAGATTCACACTGTGAATATAGGCAAGGTGGAAAATGCCAAAGACAAACAACATACAACTAAAATAGGGCTCTGACGCACAGGTCCACCAACTGCAGTCACACAAAAGAAATGGAACAATGCAGGGGGTAGGTAACCAAGGGTGGCAGGAACGCATAGGCAAAGTAAAACAGGAGGACAATTTAACCATGACAAGGACACTCAGCGATCAACAAAAACATTCCAAGTCCAAGAGTGAAACAGAAGAGCAGGTGAAGCGCAGGGGAGACAAATAGAAAATTCCTATTGGGAAACGCGTAATATGTAGAAATGCCCTTTTTTTGACAATAACCAGGTAGGTTAGGGTTAGGATGCAGGACATGGAGTTTTAAGGTGACATCTCGCAATAACATTGTAAATGCCGCTTTACAGTTGGGATGTGGTTTGTCGCAAATCAGCCATTCTAATCGGCAAACCAAACCCAACTATATTACAGCAACCTAGCTAAAGAAACCTGACTATAGGCTCACTAACAAGGTTGCATCTGGAACACATGTACCATAAATTACTTTCTCCACACATTGGACCTGATTCACACTTAAGAATCTTCTTAAAATAAGAACTTAAAGTCACTCCTGGGCAAAACCATGTTGTTTTTGGGGGGAGTCAAGTTAATTGTATTTTTTGCATGCAGGAATACATCTTTGAATTGCTTACTGCACACAGATACTGACCAGCTTTACTATTGCACTGTTATTTAGACTTGGGCTGGGAAATATCACATCTCAACACTAGTACTGTTTGCAACAGATGAAATATGACTCCCCTGCAATCAACATGGTTTAGCCCAGGAGTGACTTAAAGTTCTTATTTTAAGAAGATTCTTAATTGTGAATCAGGTCCATTGTTCATAATACTGCACAATGATTGTTTTTTTCCCTCTATTTGTTACTGTATATTGGTTTTGAGGCCCCTCAATATGTTAATTGATACTGTTTCAAATGTGCTTCTACTCTAACTCTATTTCTCAAAAATCCTATTTTCTTGACTTGGCACAACAGCAAATTTAACCTATAATTCTTTTGGGTCATAAACAGACATATAGTTTTAACCTTATCCTGCTAAAATACAAGCCATGCTAATCAGTATATTAATAATTAACTGTGTGCTTGTTTGATTCACCACTTAAGAAAATGAAAAAAATGAAAAAAATGATGATGCTGAAGAGCGAACACTGTGATTTAGCCACAATAGAGGTCACCACTTCTCTCCCAGCGGTTTCAGCAGGCAAGTAGGACAGAAAGTTGCCCTCATCAGTCACCCCATGGATATTCCATTGTTTCTCAAGCTCTGTTTATGCAATGTGAATATGTTAAAACTTCTATTATTCTTGTTTTGAAGACCACAGTACAAAACTAAAATAAATGTATTATCTTGTTTGCAACAACATTTTTATTTGTTAAGTGTGTGCTTTGTTTGACATTTTTTTTAAATAGCAATAGCAGAATAGTATTTTTACTAAATAATGTAGCTCTTGACCCCATGTATAAAAATGTTTGTGACAACACAAAGCTTTTGTGCTAAGCTCTGCATAAAGCATTGTGGACCGTATTCAGAGCTGCGCATCCGTGTGAAATTCACAGGATGTGCAGCGATTTAGCGCAAAAGGCGCAAGGAAGTCGGATTGCTGCGGACTTTAGTGCATCCTTTAGTGTATCCGCCAGCATCCGATTCCGGCTGCAAAAAGGGGTGTGCCAGGATATTCCGCTCCGCTTTTCTCATTAAAATATTCCATGCACACCAGTCCGTACAAGCTCTACGCATCCACCATCTCAGGGATAGGGGCAGCTCATCGAGAGAACGAGAATTCTGACACTGAATTCTCGTTCTCTTGATAATTGTGGCAGTGCCCAAAGGGTATAAATATACCCCAATGACAGTAGACCTGTCATTAGCGTCGGGACATAGTTTGCGTCATCTCTTAAAGTTTTTTTTTTTTTGCCAGGACCCCCCATCAGACCAGGTAAGTATTTTTTTATTTTTTTTCTGGGCATATTATGGGCGGGGGGATTTAATTTTTATAGGGACACTTGTGCCGTTATTTAGATAGCTATAAAGGGGCACTTGTGGCATTTTATTTTCTTTGTAAAGGGGCACTTGTGGCAGTTTTATTTTTTAATAAAGGGGTACTTGTGGCGTATTTAGTTTATTTTTAAAGGGGCATATTTTTTTAGAGAGGGGAATTATTTTGTTTATTTTGATTTTTGGGGGGGCACATGGAGGTTTTCAGATTTTTTGGGGAGAGGGCACTGTATGTTTGTTTTAAAATAAATGGGCATGTGTAGGGATTTTGGCCAGGGCATGCTGGCGATAGTGGTTCTACAAGCGCTAGCATGCCTTGTCATTCATGGGCATGCTTGTGCCTGTAGTTCTACTAGCGGCAGTATGTCCTGTCAGCCGGGACTTTATTTATTTAATTTTTTTACAGAGGTTGCAGCGGCGGCGCAGGCGGGGGGAACAGGTTTTTTTTAAAGCAAAAAAAATACGGTCGGAGCAATTAAGGCTCCGACTAGTTTTTAACAAGTCGGATGTGCCTTGCACATCCGCATACTACTCTGAGTAGCACCCTACGTGCTATTCAGAGTGGGCTATAGCATGCATGGAAGTGCATCCTTGAATAGCCCGTAGTCAAATTAGCCTGTGCAATTCCGCATCGCACAGGCACGGATCTCTGAATCCGATCCTGTATTGATTGAGGAACAGACTTAGTTTTAGGTATATGGTGACTGATCCCTGTCCTGGGACCAGCAATTGTGTTCGGCTATCTCTATTAGCTAGTATTTGTACCAGATTAACTTAAAATCAGTGGGAATTCTGCTCATGAAGGGGACATTGTATGAACAGTAGTGCACCCAGAACTTTCATGTATTGATATGAGCTGAGGAGTGACCTAGCACCGTCAAAAGTGAAAGCTGCATCGTTTACATGCTGATTGTCCACACTGGTTGGATGATCTACAAATCCTCATTACAAATCCTGAGTTTTCCCCTACTGTGTATAGTAAAAACATGTGTGAATGAACAAGCAATAATAGGTGTAGACAGGGATGTAATTGGTCTTCATTCTCATATGGACTTGTCAACGAACCAAGACAAGTAATTGATTCCCTGAATTTATACACTATGGGCCATATCCAGAGCTACGATGGTACACTGAGCGGTCTAGTGCTCAGCGTACCATCGCTTCACTCCCCCCGACACTCCCCCTTACCCCAGCGTATTAACACTCGCTTACGCTGGCTGAAGGCTACCCTAACTTCAGCTGGCGTAAGCTAGTGTTAATACGCTGGCACGGCACCATTAGTACGCTAACGCCGCCCTCCCAGCCTCATTACCCTCCCCCCCCCGCTTAACTGCACTAACTGCAGTGTAGTAATGGAGGGGAACGCCCCCTCCAGCGTTACTATGCTGCTGCTACGGGAGCCCAATCCACGATCGGGTGTTGCCATAGCTACGCCGGGCAACATCTGCCTGGCTCATGCGCAGATCGTCTTTTAAGACGATCTTACACTTACACCTTATTAATGCCGGGCAACGGAGGTCTGGATCAGGCCCTATTACACATATATATTTAAAGTCTAAAGCTGACTACATATTATGCAATACCCCCAGTGACTGACACACAGAAGTGCAGACACACACTACACAATAATTGGGGCTATCATCCCAACACCTTGCACCAATCATAATAGAAATGGCTCAGCATTCGGCAGATCAGTTAAGAATATGGAACAATCCAATTATCAGATCAGTGAGACAAAGAACCGTTTTGTCTGCATTCCAACAAATCAACCCTTGCCATACACTATACAAAAATCAGTTTGATCAAGTTAGATCTTAAGGTCACTTATTAAATATTGTTTGACCCTTATAAACAAGTTTTTAGTGATTTACAATTGTTATTTACATACTTTTCTTTAAACAAATAATTATTGACACTTGAGTAAGGTTCACACTACACAGTTACCAGGCTAATCAGTATAGAAATGCTTCTATCTAATAATCAAATGATTTTTTTAATATAATAAAAATAGCCATTAAACACAGTGCCTACCCTATTAGGTGGTTGCATTCCCTGCTTAGAATGAGGGATTTCCAAAATAGGGGCATCCGAAAATTCGTTTTTGGATGTCCCTACTTCGAATACCCCTCCATTTTAGAATTTTTTTTTTCCAGAATGAGCGAGTATGCTGATCGGCAGTCGCCGATTGCCGCCGCTACCGCAGGACCCGGACCACGGCAAAGGTTAATAACCTCTCCGGGGGCCAGGGTGC
>WWET01000654.1:1666-30660 GCA_011038615.1 Limnodynastes dumerilii | reverse complement strand
ATGGTTTTATATATATATATATATATATATATATATATATATATATATTAGTATCAATGTGGCATAAATCATTCTACTGGAACACAAAGTTGTCTGTTTAGCTGCATAACCGATATATAGCTATGGACCTGATTCAGACCTCCGCGTGTTTGCCACACACACTCCCCTGTCACTCCTCTCTCGCATACACTGAACTAATTTATGCTGCCATAGGGCAACCTTAAGTGTGTTGTACATGTCAGTGGTCCCTACGACCACTGATCTGCGCTGAAGTGTTACAACACTCCCAAAATCTAAAAAAAAACATCTACCCCCTCCAACCTTGAATACCTTTGGCGAGCGGATGGGAAGGCCTGCCCTGTCAGACAGATCTCCTATCATATGAAACTCAGCTCTCTATGATAGGAGATCTGCTGCGAAACATCTGGAAGGGGCATGTGTACTTCCGTCCAAATACACGACTTATGCACTTTGTGGGCTGGATCCAGGCTTAAGAAGGAGCTTGAAATTAAGAGAGGAAAGTTACTCCTGGGCAATACCATGTTGCTTTCAGGGGAAGTCATGTTAATTGTATTCTTTGCATGCAGGGATATATCTTTGAATTGCTTACTGCACACAGATACTGACCAGCTTTACTATCACACTGTTATTTAGACTTGGGATAGGAAACACCACCCTTCAATTCTAATACTGTTTGCAACAGATGAAATATGACTCCCTTGAAATTAACATGTTTTAGCCCAGGAGTAACTTTCCTCTCTTAATTTCAAGCACCTTCTTAAGTCTGGATCCAGTCCTGCATGTGTAAATCGGGTGTTGGACAGAAGTCTAAATCTGATCCTATATTATTAATTTAGTGCTTTGAAACTCTAAAAGACGGAGACTGTGTTGTATATATTCATAAAACACCAACCCCTTATTAATGTTCTTCATATATACATATAGACATACCTCTAATGCATGATCAAACACCTGGGGCCAGATTACTGGGCTACATTCAATAAAAAAAAATGTCCGAAAGTAAAACTATATGAGGAATTAACTAATAAAACATACAAATCTACTCATAACAAATAGGCCTCCATCCAGCCTTTCTGTCCCCTCATTCTGTGTGTTTCTCTACAGCCATCCAATATCCTCCTCCATATGTGTGTGTGTCTCTACAGCCATCTAATTTCCCCCACCATGTGTGTGTCTATACAGCCATCTAATCGCTTCCCTACATGTGTGTGTGTGTGTGTGTGTGTTTCCCTCCCCTCCTCCTCCTCCTCTCACACTCATCCTTTTCTGATTTCTTGTGTGTCTCTAAAGCCATATAATCTCTCCCCTCCATGTTTGTGTCTTCAACAGCCATCAAATATCCTCCTTCTTATGTGTTTGTGTGTGTGTGTGTCTGTGCCTCTCTCTCAACAGTCTTTTCTGCCCTCTTGTGTGCCTCTAAAGCCATCCAGTCTGCCCCCTCTTATTTTTTATTTAAATTTATTTATGTTGTTATTTTATTTTTTTGTTTTACTGTTTTTATTGTAAAAAACAGTTAATTTTATTTTTCATTTTTATTTTATTTACACATACACATATTCAGTATTGCAGTGGTCTCCCTATATACCTCCCCCTTTCCTACCCCTAATAACAGCTATTAGGGGGAAGAAAAGGGGGGTATATGGGGAGACCGCTGGAATACTTATTATAACGCCATTCTAGAATGGCGTCATATTATGTATCGACACGGATTGTTAAAATCCGTGCAGACATTTTGTAAATAAAGTGATCGCGGGTGTGCAGGTTGATGACCGCCATAGTTTCCATGGCGGTCATAGCTTTGTAAATTGTAAACACTTTGTTTTTAGGATATAAAGACCGTTTTCAGGTGAAACGGTCTTTATCCACAGAAAACAAAGTGTTCACTATTTAGTAAATGGAGCCCTCAATGTCCAGATGCCACCTTAGGCATTTGTTTATACTGCCTATACCTAGGGCCGGGTCAGATTTAGGACAATTTCTAGAGAGGGACAAGTTCAGGAACAATTTTTAAGACCTTGAATTATCGCTGGAAATTTGATGCTATTGATGGTGTATTTACTTGCTTTATATATGGTTATAATAGAAGAAGTTTTAGTTTCATTCCACTGTTTGCAGAAAAAAAAATCTCAATAAATATGCTGTCTTAGATTTAGCCTGGAGTCAAATCCCTGCAGAAATGTGGTAATTTAGAAGTATCAGTAACTTTCATCTTCAAACAGAATAAACACTGGTAAAAGAACAAATGTTGACCCTAATTTCTGTTCCTCTGTGTGGATCGTTATAACGTGCTCTGTGTGTGCAGATGGTGAGAGCTCAGTCAAAACATTTGTATTTTTCTTTTTCTACCAGCAGTCAGCATGGCTGAGTCTTTAAATCAGCTGCTTAGAGTCCTGGCTGCCATGTTAAATGCACTGTAGAGTAAAGCAGCATACTGATCTGTATGATTTTAGCACTATTTTTAGGACTCAATTACACAGTTCAATAAGATGTTTAGTAGGCAAAACAGTCTGATTAGGCACTTAATTTACCACAAAACTCCTAGTTGGTAACTGCTCGTTCAACTTACTCTGTGCCAATCTCTTCAATGAGCTTTAATCTGACTTGACTTATTTAAAGTACAGTAAATCCTGATTTCAAAGTACTCAATTTGTCTTAAAGGTGTACCTGTGTGCTTACAGTAATTGGACAGTTAAGATGGATTAAGAACGGGGACAGATTATACAGGATAGGTTTCATGTACTGCAATAGTTGGGAATTATCACAGTTTTTTATTTCCTGTGCACAATATCAGATCTAAAAACACTGCAGGTTATCTGAGTGGAACTTTTCTTATGGAATAAAGGGGCTGCTTCACAGTTCTGTGTGGTTTTAGGTGCGTATATTTAAGAAGGGATATACTGCGCATGTGTAGTAACTTTTATACGCTATTTACGTTGGATTTGGGAACGCAAATGCCGTGATTCAACACTACGAACCTAAAGTCGCTAGTAGCTTATGCAGGAAGGGGTGTGCCACGAATAATTAACTTGGCAGAAAAGAAGATTGGATGGAGGGAGGCATTTAAATGAGCAAAAGAGGGTGCGGTTATGCGTTACATTTGTAATTAGATGCCCTACACACACATATGCCAACCTACAGTTAAGGGAGCCCTATGGCATTCGTAAGTCTCTTAAGAACCTGAAAACTGGGGTGCGCGCCGGGGGAGTTGCCTTGCTGCTAGTAACGTATATTTAAGAACCTAATGCGTTCTTAAGCGTAAATCAGACCCAAAGGGCCTGATCCAGACTAACGCCCGCCGCCGTAGGTACGGCGGGCGTATGCGTAAGATCATCATTCTTGCCAATCATGCGCCGGACAGATGTTGCCCGGTGTAGTTAGGGAAACCCGTTCCTTAGGATCGGGCGTCCCTAACTGTTGCATAGTTACGGCGAGGGGGCCGTTCCTCGCAGTAACGACGCTGTAGTTAGGCAAGGAAGGCGTGGAGAGGTAAGCAAATGAGGGTGAGAGGGCGGGTTTGGGTAGTTATGCTGCTGGGGCTGGCATAATTACATTCTGTTACGCCGGCTGAAGTTAAGGTAGCCTTCAGCTGGTGTAACAGTGTGCAATTATGCCAGGCACTGGGGGAGTGTCGGAGGGAGTGCATGCCGATACGCTGTGCGTTAGTATGCACAGCGCATCGGCGTAGGTCTGGATCAGNGAAGTTAGGGTAGCCTTCGGCGTGTGTACCAGTGTGTAATTACGCCAGCCACAGGGGGAGTGTTGGTGGGAGTGCATGCCGATACGCTGTGTATTAGTACGCATCGGTGTAGGTCTGGATCAGGCCCAAAGTGATTAAAATCAGTTGGCCAAAAAAAACGGCATCCCCCCTGCACTAAAACTATTTGACACAGCTAGGTGCCAGAAAAAGGATTCTCCACAAATGCAGGGCCGTAACTAGGGCTGTGGGGGGGCACCAGTAATATTTAATGTTAATATGGTTTGAAATTCAAGGTCAGGGGGGCACCATTTTTCCTTTTTGCCCTTGGCGCTAAAATTTCTTGTTATGGCTTTGCCTACATGTTATGACTGCAGGTTATACACAGGCAGGGCCGCCACCAGAAATAGTGGGACTTGGAACACAGGCCACCGTGCTCCACACCCCCATGACATATAGGTGAAATGCCGCGGGCCAGTAGTTATGATGGGTATATTCAGCCTCTCCCCCCTCTCACTCCAGGATAAAAGTCCCGGCAGCCTTCCCCTGATGATGGCTCTGTACACAGCATGAACAGTCAGGGAGAATCTGATCTCTGCCACTAAGCTGCCAGTCAAGCAGTTTTCAGGCTGTCAACATGCTTATTGGTAGATGGCTATGACAAGTCATCAATGAGAGTGGTAGATGGTCTCACCACACTGATTGGTGGATGGTTAGAGTCATCAACCAATTACAGTGTGGGAAGAAGAGACTATCTACCAAACACGCAGCTTAGTAAATCTGGCCCCTGGTGGTAGGGAGATCTGAATATCTGAATTGTATTAAAGAGGTGAAAGATTTGAGCTGGTATCTGATGTTTAATATGGAATTGGAAAGGTAAATCCGATCTGGGTTGTGATGTTATATAATGAGGTGAAGTTCTGATCTGGGGTCTGCTTTTCAATAAGGACCTGAGAGTCTGCTCAGTATTATTTTATGGATGTTTAGTTTGCTCTGATTTTTAATATGAAGGTGAAGAAATCGTCTTTCTTTAAGGAGGTATATTGGTTCTGATTCTGAATGAAGGGGTTATATCTGCGAGGAGGGGGTTACATGTTCAAAGTACTACAATATTTATGGGTTCATTAAAATTTATTCTCACTGTGACAATGAGGTATTTCATTTATTTGTTTATTTATTTTAACAAATAATGTATATGTTTATATTCATAATATTAGCTAACCTTAAGTAAAAAATACCTAAATAAAATATATGATGTATGCAATCCTGAAATAGGGCTTGTCTATAGATAGATAGACTATAGATAGCCTTCAGCGCTCCTTCAGATCTCTAGGAGCAGGGTTTCCGACTTCTGAACCTTTCTCTCCAGGATCTAGATCTGGGGGTGGGGCTAAATAAGGCAATTTATGCAAATCATGTCTTTAAGCCCCTCCTTATTTACAGTACTACCTCAGACCATAGTGTTCTAGGGGTGGGTGGGGCTTAATGATGAAAATCGCATCATCAAGCACCATCCATCCCTAGTAACAATAGGTATTACTGTTATTAGAGGCCCGCCTGACTCTCATGTGGGAGATTTGTTGGCTCCCGGGATATCGGGAGGACTGCCAAAATTTCGTAAGTCTCTCTCCAGGAGAGTCGGCAACTCTGTCTAGAAGGCTGGATATCAGTGAGTGACATCGTCTTCTTAAGGAAACTGTATTGTGATTGTGGCTTAGGAGGAAGATGTCAATTACTGACATCCAACCTTCTAGAGAGCTGCAGGAGCGCTGAAGACTGGATATTTGGGGGGGACCTTTGTGTGTGTGTGGGCCCCCAGATGACCGCTCCAATTGCCCTGTGGTTAATCCAGCCCTGCTTTTGCCAGGGGTAAAGTTGTCATGAAACCATGGAGGTAGAATTCACATGGACTGAAAGGGTAAGGGAACCTAAGTACCGACTCTGAAGATAGGCCTATTAATATCTTATTATGCCCCTGACATGTATATAGACATATGTACAGTATATTGTAATACTGTAGAACAGGACCACCATCATGGGGGTACACGTCCGTTCACCTGTATGAGGCCCAAGTTACCTAGAGGGCTTCCATATTAAGGGGGAGGCATGCTGATTGGTTAGTAGCACTGGTCATTCACCAGAGTATATATGGAATATCTCACATGCTAATTGGCGGATGGCCGACGCTATATACCATTCAAAAGAAAACAGCTGAGTAGCAGAGATAATGAGGGACAGCAGGAAGGGTGAGTATCTAAAGAAGATGCAGAATCTGATTTTAACTGAGTTTGGTGGGAGGGGGGAGCACATCTCAGGACGTGATTTGGGGGTATGATTCATTTAGTAGTCTGATCTTAGGTCTGTTTATTTTCTAGATGTCTACTAAAGTCTGCAGCATGCTGAAGCTGCTTGTGTACTATCCAGAGCTCCAACATTTTTATTGCATAAGACGTACAGAAGAGGTGCATCTGGCTGCAAAGTGTGTGCAATCAAACTGAAGACCTAATAGGCTTAGTAGCTTCTTTAAATAATGTCAGAGGACAATGGCTTAAAATAAAAAATCTTTACCTTATATTTTATGATACAAAATAGATTTAAAATTAATTGATACTTAAAGTTAACCTTTTAATTGTTTAATTGTTTACAAAGGTTCTGGTTTTGGTTCTAAATCTTCATTGTGTTTTGGTTCTGGTTTTTTCCCCAATAATCCTCAAATGTTTTTGTTTTGGATCTGTATTTTTTTTAATTGCTAAAAAAAAAAAAACTAAAATCAAGTAATGTTTAATGTATATTTCCTCCTACAGCATTATTAACATGAATAACATTCATTTCCAATCATTCCCAGAAAAATAGGACCACCTCTCAAGGTTGAGGTTGGTTGGTACATGCTACCATATTTTGTCTGGTGTCCCACTCTCACACTTATGCACTGATCTGCATATGACACAGTGGCAATGCGATGATACAAGCCAGACAAGTGACTAAACAGTTAGCCAGATTATTTAAAAACAGAATATAAGTGGCAAGAAAATACACAGCTAGAGTGGGCCTGTATTGTCCCACCCTGGGGCGTATGTTTCCCTGCCATCATTTTGCCCATTAAACATTTATTGCACTTTAAACAGAAATCAGTGTAAATGTTTGCCTAAAATAAATAAGAGAACAAAGCCACAGCAGTTTGCCCAGAACAAATGAATCAGTAAGACAAAAGGGAGAAACTCAAGACCTCAAAACCAGCATATAGAAAAAATACAAATAAGGGACAAAATATCAGCTACTGCAAACATTAGAAAACACTGCAAAGCAAACTTACCAGTCCCCATGTCTGACCCTCACACCTGCTGTTACCACTGGCTGACAGCACCATCTCTTCCATACTGCTGGGCTGAGTCTCTTCTTCATTCCTCCATTCACTGCTTGTTGCAGTTCCACTTCCTGGGCCGTATTTAGAGCTCCGACCGCAATGCAATTGAGGCCGGAGTTTTGAGAAATGTGCTATTGCGCATGTGGAGTAATTTTGTAACGTAATCTACATTACTTCTTACAACGTAGATTGCATATACGCGATCTTTAAGACCGCGTATACACAATCTACGTTGCAAGAAGTAACATAGATTACGTTACAAAATTACTGGGCATGCGCAGTAGCACATTTCTCAAAACAATTGCATTGCGGACGGATCTCTGAATACGGCCGCCTATCCCTAGCAGCTCAACTGGAGTGGCAGCTCCAGGTGACAACGGACTCCTTGTTGTTAATCTGCCAGCTCTAATTCACCAATTTTGCCTCTAAGCCAGTACGATCTATTCAATATATTTTTACCAAGGTTAGGCAAGTGCTACTTCGGGAGCGAAGCACTATCGTGAGGTGGCTTTTTTGTTTTCCAGCTTCTAGGGATATGACAGGGTACACTTACCTGTGTTGCTGCCATTTGTCTGATGTTATATTAAACATGTGATGCATATATCATATGAGCATGTTTCTCCCCTTTTTGTGGTGGATGTAATTGCATAATAGTGTCTAATTGAGCATATATGGGATAAGGTTATATAGAGAGGTCTAAATTTTTTTTTTTTGCTGATCACCTGGATTTACATTTTTGTACACAAGTTTGTATTATGTTTTTGCTGGCATCAAATGAACTTTGCATTTTTAACTTCATCAGTTTAAGTTATGTTTTAAATGTGAGTGTGCAACCATTATGTGGCGCTTTTTCTGAGGTTCCCTTTGAACCCCATCTTGTTGCATAAATGTTTTTTGCCATATTTGCAACTTCCCACACAACTGTAACGTTCATTCTGTTGGATTATATAGAAATTTTGGTCTTCATTGATGAGCCAGATTTACATCTAAACCTTATATTTACATCTAAACCTTATATTTAACATTGCATTTGTGCAGTATTTTTCTCGCTTACTAGAAGCTATGCAGTAACAAGCCCTGATTGGCTTGCCGGCTTGCCTATCAACTTCAGTATTTCTTTCTGCAGGCAGGACTATGACGTGGCAAGCCCTGATTGGGTCACCAGATATTTCCAGACAGGAATCAGGAAGCAGAATGCACAGTTAAAGGCTTGAATGTGTTTTGCCTCAATTACAGATCCAAATTTGGCAGGAGGTACTGAGCCCTCAAAATTTGCATCTGCCAGATTTCTGTCATATCTATTAAGAATACATCCTGTTCTACACTTACACCAGTTCCTGAGCAGATGTAACATTTTAGGTGTAAGCACAGGGAATCCAGCCTGCTACTAACAGCACTAAACTACAACCTTTCTAATTTAAATATAGTAGAACTCCCTGTTCCAATAGCACAGAGCACATGTAAGTGAACACAGGCGGATAGGCAGCTCTGCAACCTCTGTGCTCCTCTGTGACCCTGTATGTCTTCAGTGCTCCTCTGTGCCCCTGTATGCCTCTAGTCCTGGCACCAGAACATCAGGTACCCTGTGCGTCTATTATAATATAATACTTCTGTTTGAAGTGCAGGGCACTTGCAGTTTAGTGGCTGCTGTCTCCGTTCTATGTCCATCCCTCATAAAGTACCAATAGTTCAGATTAGGGAATCTGTGCAACTGTTCCCCCCATGCTGAGATGTGCCCAGCCTGCACACATGCACTATTCCTGTAATGTTGAAAAAATAAAGTGTTAAAATGAAACACTGTATCTGTATTATCTGAAGCTGGTTCTATGGGGTACTACAGTGGCTGTCAGTGATTTTATATAAAATGTTCGGTAAAACCCATCCGCAGTATAGATAGTGTGAGATGCAATGTACTAGTTGTAATGAGCCCAGCTGAACATTTATCATTCCAAATGGACTTTTAGCCCTTACAGCATCTGAAACCGTCATCTATGAAACAATTTACTAAACTGTGTTCCCTACTGCAATTGCCAGTTAGATTAAGATATTTCAAGATAAAATGATATTATCTTTTGAAAATGATCCTTCATTTAGTTAATTGGGGTTATTTATTTCACCAATGTGTTAATCCATTTTCTGTCCCTTTTACCAAATCATTTCTACATATTATTTCACTTACTCATATTTGTATAGTGTAGAACTTCTATGTCCTTAGAGATTCTAAAACTACTGAAATATTTCCCAAAGGCACAAATTCCTTGAATTCTAAACAGTGAATTTCTATACATTTTTATTTAATTTACAATGCAAGACTTCCTATTTCTGCTTTCTATGTAGGAACAGGAGAGAGAAGAGAAATGGAAATAAAACTGTTGTTTGACTCCCTTTCTGGTATATATTAAAACACTAAGAACTGGATACAGAATTACAATACCGCTGAGCTACAAATGCAGGATCCAGGCTTCCATGCAGATGATGGGAGGCTATTCTACTCATACGGAGATACGATAATTCACCCCTTCAAACTTCTGTGCCCTCCTCACTTAAAATAGGAAATAATACAGAGGGAGATTAGCACATCTGCGTATTTTCCCCCTTCCAAGGTAGCGGAAATATATTTCACTTCCTTGCTGTCCCATCCTGTCATATTCCCTCTAGAGATAAAAAAAATCAAGACCTTTTGTAAGTCTGTGCACCGTGTACACACTTAAGAATGATTTAGGTTCTTAATTATACGCAAATAATAGCAAGGGGACTCCCCTGACATGTCCCCGGTTTTCAGCTTCTTAACCAACTTATGGATGCCATAGGGCTACCTTATCTTTAGGTTTGTAATTGTGTGCGTAGGGCGACTAATTAAGAAAGTTTTTGCCTAACCAAGCCCAGATTTCCTCATTAAATAGCTCCCTCCACCCAGTCTTCTTATCTTCGTGTTTAAGTTTTCCCGGCACGCCCCTTCATTCTTTGAGGAAATATTTTCATAATGGTGATTCAGAGACATCTCCTTCTTAAGTCCTATGTAAATTGAGTATATTAAATTACTCAATTATCCTTTCTTAAATATATGCACCTAAAAAGACGCATTTTATTAACTGTGAATAAGGTCCAGCTTCTCCAAAATCTGCTTCTTTATTGTCCTTTATAGAGACAACAGGGAGGAGGATGCAAGTGACATGTGTATGTGGTTCAAGAATTAAAAAATGTACATATATTAATTAAGTCTTATTTATGAAGACCCGTGCTGCAAATAGATCCGCCTTTACATGGGTAACCTTTTAGTGCCCCTTTTTTCCACCAGCTAAATCTATGAAAATAAATTAGGGTTTTTGTTTGTATATATTAAAACACTAAGAACTGGATA
This sequence comes from Limnodynastes dumerilii, assembly GCA_011038615.1. NCBI lineage: Eukaryota > Metazoa > Chordata > Amphibia > Anura > Limnodynastidae > Limnodynastes > Limnodynastes dumerilii. The sequence continues at coordinate 20,220 of WWET01000654.1, read as the reverse complement.
CAGAATTACAATACCGCTGAGCTACAAATGCAGGATCCAGGCTTCCATGCAGATGATGGGAGGCTATTCTACTCATACGGAGATACGATAATTCACCCCTTCAAACTTCTGTGCCCTCCTCACTTAAAATAGGAAATAATACAGAGGGAGATTAACACATCTGCGTATTTTCCCCCGTCCAAGGTAGCGGAATTATATTTCACTTCCTTGCTGTCCCATCCTGTCATATGACCTCTAGATATCAAAAATCACCCCCTTTTATAAGCCTGTGCACCGTGTACACACTTAAGAATGATTTAGGTCCTTAATTATACGCAAAAAGTAGTAAGGCGACTCCCCTGACATGTCCCTGGTTTTCAGCTTCTTAACCAACTTATGAATGCCATAGGGCTACCTTATCTTTAGGTTTGTAGTTGTGTGCGTAGGGCGACTAATTAAGAAAGTTTTTGCCTAACCGAGCCCAGATTTCCTCATTTAATAGCTCCCTCCACCCAGTCTTCTTATCTTCGTGTTTAAGTTTTCCCGACATGCCCCTTCGTTCTTTGAGGAAATATTTTCATAATGGTGATTCAGAGCCATCTCCTTCTTAAGTCCTATGTAAATTGAGTATATTAAATTACTACGCCTGCACAGTATATCCTTTCTTAAATATACGCACCTAGAAAGACGCATTTTATTAACTGTGAATCAGGTCCAGCTTCTCCAAAATATGCTTCTTTATTGTCCTTTATAGAGACAACAGGGAGGAGGATGCAAGTGGAGAAGACCTTAGACATGTGTATGTGGTTCAAGAATTAAAAAATGTACATATATTAATTAAACCTTATTTATGAAGACCCGTGCTGCAAATAGATCCATCTTTACATGGGTAACCTTTCAGTGTCCCTTTTTTCCACCAGCTAAATCTATGAAAATAAATTAGGGGTTTTTTTTTGGTTTTGTTTTTTTGTTTTTTTTTGCAATATATCTGCTGCTGGTTTTGCAGTTTGGAGTCTCTTTGCTGTGTTAGTAGAGAAAAGTGTTTCCCCGATGTCACTTCCAGGAATGTTTTTTCATTAGATGGCTCACCTTCCTTGGCTCAGGATGGATCCAGCATCTATATCCTTCAGAGTGGCTGTGGTGTATAAACACATCTCATTCTTTGAATGAATTTTACTTAAAAGCTTTTGTATGGATTTAGTTGAATTTTGTTGCTTGTAAGTGAAACAAAAACTTTAACAATGTTTGTGCTTGTGTTTTGGATGTGATGCAATTATTAGTGTGAGACATTATGGAGACTGAGGTGCTGATCAATTAGTCATTAGTTTTCTTTATTGCTGGATGAGATCACTAGAATGCATGCTGAGATATGCGGAATAGGCCTGATCCAGGTTTAAGATCGGTTTAAGTACGCAAGCTTACCTAAGTTACGCACTTCAGAGGATAATGCACTCCCCTCGTATTTAACTCAGATGACTTACGTGTCCAAAACCCTAGCTAACTCTCCCTTGCATATCTCTGTTCATAGTACAATGCATTGTCGTACATAAGTACCTAACCCATTCCATACTGTAATTTTAAAGGGCTTGCATAGGGATGTCATGCCCTATTGTACGGAGTTACATACAAATTACATACAATAAGAGTTACAATGAGTAACATCTGACGCAAGCATGTGAAGTGCGTTCATACAGCCCATATAGCTGTTGTTATGAAGTCTGGCTCAGGTCCGATGCCTTTATGCCCGAGGTCACTATTGCATTAAACAGTTCCCAGGAGGCGTTCTGAATGGACTACAGTAAGTAATACTGGCAAGAAGATTCCAGTTGCACAAGGACACATTGCACAAGTTGTAACCTTGAAAATATTATATGCTGCACTTGGATGGCTGGAGTAAGGTCCATTATGTCCACAGCTTCTGCCATAGCACTGATAAACAACATAAGGTGATGTAGAAATCTGTTGATTCTAGTGGCAGGGAAAGGGAATCCCAAAGACAGACTGCACTTCTTTTGGGGGATTCTGTATTTAGGGATATCCGATTGGAAAGAGGTTATGTATTTTGAAATCAGGTAAAGTATATGCCAGAAGCTACAGCTCCAAGGGGTAACTAGCATATTTTAAATCTTAGAAAGACAGCGAACAAGGTAGGGTAGGTTGATGTCATTATCCACCTTGGGACAAATGACCTGGCCAGTGCTGGGGTTATGGCTGTGAAAGATGAATTGATAAAGTTAGGGAGTGCCCTTAAGCAGATGGCAAACACTGTGACTTTTTCTGAAGTACTGCCAGAAAGAACGAAGCTTGTTAGTAACTTCCATCTGTGGCTTAAGAAGTGGTATCCTGAGGAAGGATTTGGTTTCATTAAACATAGCCATGCCATCTGGCTATACAGAAACCTGTGCAAAAGTGATGGCTTGTACCCACCTTCTATAGGAAATTAATTTCTAAGAGAGCAGTTTGAATGCTTCATTAGGAACCATATAAACTAGATGAGGGGGCAGTGAAATAAATAATAAAAGAAGCTGCTCTCCTACCCAGGAAAGCTTTTGTGGCCAGGCACTGATGACAGGTAGCATAGGGCAAAGGGAAATGCAAATGCAAAATAAACTTGGCTAGCAGCAATAATAAATGAAGACAGATTAGGAAAGACAGATTAGGAAAAATTGGAGGAGTTGTATAAATGGAGTCTGTGTCCTCGTAGTGAACGCCCCTATTTTGAAAGGGTCGTTCGCTCGATGAGACATAGCAATCGATCCCTGGAGCACTGAACATGGAGCAATGAAAAGGTGAGTTTCTGCCAACCCACTCCCTAACCCTAACCCTATTTCTCCCCCCCGCTGCAGCCTAACCCAAAGTCCCTCCCGCAGCCTAACCCTAAGTCTCCCCCCTATGATGCCTAACCCTTTGTCCGCAGCGGCGCCGCTTATGAAAGTGAATGGGCGAATCGCATACTCACCCTCATAAAAAAAAATTCTGAAAGAACTCTCATTCGAAATAGAGACAACCAAAACACAGCTTTTGGCTGTCACTAATTTGCAATGCGAGGCAGCAGTGAGGAGTCTGTGTCCTCGTAGTGAACGCCCCTATTTTGAAAGGGTCGTTCGCTCGATGAGACATAGCAATCGATCCCTGGAGCACTGAACATGGAGCAATGAAAAGGTGAGTTTCTGCCAACCCACTCCCTAACCCTAACCCTATTTCTCCCCCCCGCTGCAGCCTAACCCAAAGTCCCTCCCGCAGCCTAACCCTAAGTCTCCCCCCTATGATGCCTAACCCTTTGTCCGCAGCGGCGCCGCTTATGAAAGTGAATGGGCGAATCGCATACTCACCCTCATAAAAAAAAATTCTGAAAGAACTCTCATTCGAAATAGAGACAGCCAAAACACAGCTTTTGGCTGTCCCTATTTCGCAATGCGAGCCTTTGCAGCGGTGACTCGCAGTGGTATAAATGCACTTGAAGGTAGGAATAAATTTAACTCCAATAGGAAGTATTGGGGGGGGGAAACTTTTGTAACCATAGAAACCCAGGAGATTTTCCTTTGTACTGGGGTGATATATTACTAGGACAAGGGACCAGTCACAGATTGGCCGCAACAGCGAGAGTTTGGTGGTGGAGCTGCGCTGCCTCTTAACTAGCGCATAGTCAAGAGGGAGCCACCCCCTCACCTGTACAGTAGTCACGCCACCAGATCCTACCTTTACATTACATAAAATGGGGTCAGTGCAGAAATGTGGATAGGATGTAAGGGTGGACTGAGTACACTGGAGCTTGAAAGACAATAGACTCTTTTAGTCCATTGAAACCTGCCTGGACATCTATTAATAACAAAGGACTAAATCAAAAATTAAGAAACTGAGAAACTTTTCCACATTCTGTATGCAGAAAATGTCTGAATTTCAACAGAGCGCAGGATGATTTAAATACGTCCCTCTCCTGCCATGTAAACACACTGTATGATGGTGGGAGGAGGACAGAATTTAGGGCAGCACAGCATTCCACTGTTGGAACACCGCTGCCACTGCGATTGGAGTTACGACTGAGCAGACTTCTGGAACTGGCCCAAAACCTTGAATCTTCGTTTGCTAGTGATAATTCATTTTTACTGGTGCTTTGGTAAAATAAGCATAAAAGCAGGAGAAAGGTATTCTCAATATTTGTTTTACAGGTATTGATTAATAATAATAGTTCATTCAAAATACATAAGCTGCTCTATACGATTGGTAATTGAATATGTATTTGGACCAGTCTCATATGAGCCCTAAATCCATCATTGCTCCAAGGTCCACTGGAGCAATTCACAAGACCTGGCAGGATAAGAGTTAAGCCTGTAAAAAAATTAATTGAAATGCTGCATTTCCTTAGAGAAATCAGGTTGAGGAAATGCAGTATAATTATACCATCTGCCTGTGGTCTTTGCATCTCTTGCAAGCGGATGTCATGCTCTGATTCCTGATGGATATTATTAGGATTGGGCTGGTAGGCTGTGCACAAGCTGAAGACACTGTAATGTTCAGATTGACAGTTTAGCTGTAAAAAAGACCTGCATTCAGTTCAGTAACACAGAGTTTGTGCAAGGCATGTGTCAGGATGATGCAGCAAATAGTTTCTTTCCTGCTTTGGCAAACGCAGAGGACATCTTTCAGACACACTTCATATTAATTAATGGGTCCTTTTATGTTCTGAAAGGCAATTTATCTCATACCTGCTTCCATAATTATGCACTTCTATGCGTGGCATAAAATTTAAAGGAACCTTGTGCTGAAACATAACTTCATGACTTATTATTTTATATTGTATTCATTAGTAATATGGGGCCTGACTCAGAAATAAGTGCTAAATTCATACATTAGCCTCCATTGCTGAGGCTAACGTACAGATTTTGGCATCAAAAGTTCTGCACACAGGAGTGCAGAACACTCTCCCTGCACTCGGTGGGAGTCGTTGCCGCAAAATGTTTTTTTTCCAGAAATAGAAACAGCCGAAAGCTAAGTTTGCGAAAATTGTGTACTAATCTAAATATACGCACGCCAAAAAATCTGCAATACCAATTCAGAGAAAAGAAAGTGACCGATTAACCACTCCCCCTGTGTCGGGAGTGCAACGAAAGGATGTAAGTCTTCCTGCGTATCATTAGGTACGTGTGGATTTTATTAGCTGTGAATCGGTCATGCGTAATGGTGCTTAAAATGGCTTATGATTCAAAGATACGTAGCTAAACGCATTGATTACAGCACGTACTATCATTAACATTATGATACAGAAGTAACCATAAAAACTAAATGCACTGACAACACATACTGGGTCATATGCAGAGCTTTTCAGAAAAGTGCTACTGTGCATGCGCAGTAATTTTGTAACTTAATCTACGTTACTTCTTGCAACGTAGATTGCGTATATGCGGCCTTGCATTTGCGGCCGGAGCTCTGCATACGGCCCACTATCATTAACATATGTATACAGAAGTAACCATAAAAAATACAGCTTGAAGTAAGAATAATCATGACATGCTTTACAATACACATAAACACAGAGAGACTTTCATATAACATTTAAAAAATAAGCATTTCAAAACATAAAAACAATATGTTCAATATAAGTAAATGTAATGGTGTTTGTTCACAGAATTAAAAGTAAATAAAACATTTCAAAATAAACCCTCACAAACTCTAATCAAATAATGGCACCTTTACATGGTTAAAGTCTTGCACAAAATGTAAAATCAGCATAGGATAAAATAAACAAGCATTTATTTGTTTCATTTAAAAACACACATCCATTGATTATAAACACGCAGCAGCTGTGGCCTGAAGTAAGAGAAGACGCATGGCCTCACAGCAAATAATACGGTTCTTCAACTTAAAAGTGGTCGAGGGCTACCTTAACTTTTCCCGTGTGTATGTTAGTTTACGCAAGGCACTCCTACCTGTAAATCAGTCCTCACTCTGTTGTCACGCCCATACTGTGCATTAGTAGCCCGTGTGCTGCTTATTTACATTAAGTGTCTTGCCCCTCTAGCCACGCATGCGGGACTCATTTTGTGCCGATGTGTGCATAAGTCTATGAATCAGTTGGCCAGGATTTCCATGCGTATATTTGGATTCTGGGCATATGCAGTTCATCTTATCGTAAAAATATGCACGTAGATTCTACATTTACTTAAGTGTGAATACATAGCCTCTAAGACCCACCCGTTATCCCATCCAGACGAACCCGCAGACCTACACCGATTGACTATCCTGATGCCATTGACACACGGTCGGGTGTTTATGGGCCTTCATGCCTCTCTGGCTTTCAGTTTTCTTTATTAGCAATGCAGCTGGCAGATAGACATATTGTATGATATGTATTTATACAGTATGGGCCTGATTCAGAGATGCGATTTTATCGCTACTTAGGTGCGTATATTTAGGATCTTAGAAAATTTGCATCAATGCGCATGTGTAGTAATAGTGCAACGCCATCTACGTAGAGGTTAGGATCTTAAATTCGCTAAGCGCGGACCTGTGAATCGATCGCAAGCACTTAAGATCTTAAGTGCTGCGGAAGTTTAAGATCTGAAGGATTTGCATGGAAATGGGCGGGGGGAGGCAGGGAGATGAGGGAAAGTGGGCGCGGGCAGACACTTAGGATCTCAAATAACCGCAACTACTTCCCTTAAGATCTCAAATGACAGCGCAGAGTTAGGGTTGCTCAATGGTGGTCTAACTTTAAGATCCGCCGCTGTTTGCAAGGGACACTTAGGATCTCAAATAACCGCAACTACTTCCCTTAAGATCTCAAATGACAGCGCAGAGTTAGGGTTGCGCAATGGTGGTCTAACTTTAAGATCCGCCGCTGTTTGCAAGGGGAGTGACTATTTAAACAGTGGGCTGTAACCTGCTAAGATCTGAACTTAGTTGCGTATATTTGCGATCTTTTCACAGTCGCATCTCTGAATCACCCCCTATATGTCAGAAATAATTGTGCACAATTTTATATCAGGTGTTAAGCATCTCTTATACACAGAAAGATCTTAAGTAATGTATCCATGTGAGATGCTGACGTTGCAAGCAGAGTTAGTTGTGTGGGCTTTTGTTTTGTCTCTTTGTTTTATTTTCTCTTGTAATTGCTCTTTGAAATATCTCATCTTGTATAAGGGATTTGAAGTTATTGTTAGTGGAAATGAGTGTTTGTGCTGCTGGATAAACAGCTTAATTTGAAGTCGGGTCACGTGTTGTTTCATTTTATGTTAGAATTTATTAAGTTCCTCCTGCATGTCTCGTCCGCCATCGGTCAGCAGATTCACCATCTGCAATATACTGAGTCAGAGATTGCATTATTTATACATCACCAACGGATGCTGGAGTGCTATTCCTAAAAGGCTGAAAGAGATACACTAGTGGACACCTGTAGACATTAGATTAGCAGAGTTTATTCGCCCTTGGAGTGCACTTGTCATCATGAATAACTATTCCCCAGTAGCATAGCAAACTCTTTCTATAATGACTCATATCTGTTCTAGAAAAGAACTTAAGATACAAATGGACCAACACTTGTTGTACTATATAGATTAAGTTGAACACCATGGTGCTGATCCAGACAGAGGCATATGGTTGCTGGCATATTTATGAGTACTTTCATATAAGCACATGCAACTGTGGCAAGCATGTAGACTAAAATTTAACACACAGCAGTGATTGCGATCATAGGGATGTTACGGGGAAGGAAGGGGGGGACTGACATAGCACATTTATAGTAAGGGATTATTCCCACAAATAAACCCATTCCAGATGCAAGTGTTAGCACAAACACGCATATTGCACGACAGGATTGGGAACAAAACTGGTTGATCAATCTATGTTTGGCAATTATATATAACAGAAGCCATAGCTGCCTCCTAATGCCCTTCAGCTATAGTACCTTGATATATGTGTACTAGAATTCCACACACTCAGTATCTTTATTTTAAATTAATATTTATTTTCTTTTTTTTGCTAATGTGATTAATTGTTTTTTATGTATTAAAATATTGAACATTTTATAAATTTCACTTGTTTGCTGGATTATTGAATTTAGTGAATTATTTGATATATATATTTTTTCTAAATTGTTCTTTCTCGCTGTGTTCTGCACTTTTGTGCTTTCTTTGCCTTTCGCACTATGACTACTGCTCGTATTAACACTTGCTGCTGTAGGTGGCGCTGTTTTTGTTTATATGGTTTCTATGGTACCGGCCCAGCCATTGACTGATGGAGATTGGCAGCATGCCCTGCTTGTCAGTGATGACGCGGCGGGCGCTCGGCGCTCAGTGGTTCTGGTCAGGAGGCATGTGCGGCGGCTTCACACTGGTGAGATGTTCTTTTTCTAATGCTATCTATTCTTGGCTGATGTATTTTCTGGTGATGTACATGTCTTAACTGCCTTGATAAAAATCTGCATAGATTGAAACGTCGGCTGTATTTCAGAATAAACGACCGGACAAGCTGATTCATTCAACACAGAGGAGAGTGCCTGGCTTAACGACTTACGATCCATTATATATGATCCATCACATAAAACTCTACCTCACTTTAGTTAAATAATGAGCATAGATGTCCTCATCCTATAGGGAGCTATAATACAGACCAAAGGCAGGTAATACCAGAGTTTAAGTACGTAGAGTAAGTTGGTAATAGTCCCCATCCGCCATATCTGTTCTTTCCCAGTCAACTTAATGGCAACATATGCTGCTGAACAAACTTTCTCCTAGGTATACTCCTTCCAAAGAAGAAGAAGCTTATAGCTAAAGGTGAGTATTCTTGATGGAAACAGACTATGGCCCAGATCTGGACCCCTTTACGTGCGTGCAGGGGTTCGTAAGTACGTGCACGTAGTGAGGAGTGTATGCCCTCTGCACTCACTGCTGATGGTAGAAAAGAGACATGCAAGTACTAAATTCATAGTGGCGAATAATGGAATTGCAGGCAGACGAACCAGAAAGGAGACCTACAAGTATTAAAAAATGCAACCGGTTTCCTTTCAGGTCCTCTTTTTTTTTTAAAGTTCTGCAGTTTATTAAAAAAGTGAAGTTTCCTTAATTTTTTTCATCCAGTAAGAGCTCCTCTTTAGGCTGATTGACAGTTGCTTGCCAGGGTAGTCCCGGGAAATTCATGGCACATGTGAAACAGTCAGACCTGGGTTTTAGTGGACTTATAACACAGCTTTCTTTTTTTTTGACATGGCAATTTGCCCAGGAAAAAGGCAGGTTTTTCAAGGGTTGTGATGTGAAAGTGGTATCAATTTGCCATCCCCTGCAGTTCAACATGGTTTTGCCAAGAGGTTCATTTCTACTTGTTTTTCTGTGTTCTCCTAAAGTCTGCATCAGATAACATGATATGATTTAAGATATGTTCTTATAGAGGAACTTTTTTTTTTTTTTGATGACCTCTTATATGGAAAGTGTGTACACATCTACAACTGTCTGTCCAAAAATTCTGCATATAGTTTATCTAACAGGGATGCCTTTGGGCTCAAATTTAAGTATATGATATGATCATTAAAGCAGAGGGTTATGGGAGAGAAAAATCACAATTCTGAAGGCTGTGTGTATGCGTGGACCAGCATGTTCATCCGGATTTTAAGTCTTTGGTAATTTTAGGATATAATTTGCATGTTGTGAAATTTGATGTAGTGTGTACTTTGGGTAAGTTACAGGAATGATACAAGAATGATACACACTTATGAGGCTCCTGTAATGGGACTAACTAAATGCAGCTGTCTCAGGCAACACGTCACAGGGAAAGTCATAGCAAAATAGTAACATATACAATACTATACAAAACTTTTAGGCAGGTATGGAAAAAATACTGAAAAGTAAGAAAGCTTTCAAAAATAGAAGTGATAATAGTTTATTTTTATCAATTAACAAAATGCCAAGTGAATGAACAGAAGAGAAATCTAAATCAAATCAATATTTAGTGTGACCTCTCTTTGCCTTCAAGACAGCATCAATTATTCTAGGTACACTTGCACAAAGTCAGGGATTTAGTAGGATTAAAATCAGGTGTATGATTAACCAATGATACCAAACAGGTGATAATGATCATCATTTATACAGTATATGTTGCTTGCAACACAGTCATTAACTGAAACAGAAACAGATATGTAGGAGAAACTCTGCTACAAAGAGTTTTTTTGTCATAGAACGCGAGTTCTGGCACCTTTTTTCAGCGGATTTTCCAAGTTTTAAAAGTTTTAAAAGTTTCGGCTGCAAAATCATAAAATCGGTGCATGCCAAGTCCGATGCATGGCTGTGATGGCACTGCTTGGCTTGTGGTGCTGCTCGACTTGTGATTGGTTGTGTGGTCGCTCGTGAGTTGATGTGAGTTCCGGCATCTTTTTTCTTACAAAATAAGCACTGCACAAAGGTGAGGTTGTAGAAGACAGGTCATACACCATGGCAAGACAGAGCACAACAGTAAGACACAAGGTAGTGTGTGCTGTTCAAGCTCTTTTGAAGATGCACAAAGAAACGGGCAATGTTAAGGACTGTAGACGTAGAGGTCAGCCAAGGAAACTTAATGCAGCATCATGCTTACTTACCTTCAAAGTTTGGGGCTGCATTTCAGGAAATGGAGTTGAGGATCTTGTCAGGATTATTGGTGTCCTCAATGCTGAGAAATACAGGCAGGTACTTATCCATCCAGCAATACCATCAGGGAGGCATCTGATTGGCTCTAAATGTATTCTGCAGCAGTGACAATGGGCCTGATCCAGAGCTACGACCGCAAGCGAACGTACGCTCATCGTAAGCGAAAATTTGTGAAAAAAAAACGCACTACGCATGTGTAGTATGACAACTTCCGGTCGAACGAAGGACATGAGCGTACAGCGAGCGAATGTTCAGCGTATTTTTCGCCCAAGGGGCGTGCGTTTTTTACGACGAGAGTCTGGACGCTGGAGTTACTACACTGAGGCGGGGATAGCCATTTAAATTGTACAGTATGGGCGTGCTAAGCCCAGTACGACCAGCGTATCGCTACGAAAATTCGCACGTAAGCTGGAAAATCTTAGGGTAGGGTTCAGCCACCGTAAGCAGTTACAATCAATGGGAGTGTTATGGTCGTGAAAGTTTTTACACCCGGGCGTATGTTCGCTACGCTCGCTGGCGATTGCGGTCGTAGCTCTGGATCAGGCCCAATGACCCAAACATACAGCCAATAGGCCTGATCCAGACTAAAGGTAGTCTTAGGTATGCAAATGTACCCAAGTAACACACTACCAGGCATAATGCACACCCCCTGGCACTTCCCTCACATGCATGTAACTTAGCTGACTTATGTGTTCAGAACCTTACCTTACCTTATCTCTGGTCGTTGGTATTGCCTTGTCATATGTAAGTGCCTAACCCAGCCCATACTGTACTGTACATTATAAATGCCTCCCTCCTACCACAATGCGTATTTTTGGCTTGTGTAGTGATGTCATGCCCTATTGTACGGAGTTACAAACAAGTTACATACAATCAGCTTACCCAAAGCTAGATTTACACATGCCGTGTGCATAAATTGGCTGTCGTTATTAAGACTGGATCAGGCCCAATGTCATTAAGTATTACATTCAGTGCAAAGAAGAACAGGCAGCCCTGGATGTGATGATATGGCCCCCACAGAGCCCTGATCTCAACATTATTGAGTCTGTCTGGAATTACATGAAGAGACAGAAGGATCTGAGCCTTCATCCACAGAAGATCTGTGGTTAGTTCTCCAAGATGTCTGGTTAAACTCCCCACCGAGTTCCTTTAAAAACAGTGTGCAAGTGTACCTAGAAGAAGTGATATTGTTCATTCACTTTGCGGTTTGTTAATTGATAAAAATAAACTATTAACCCTTCTATTTTTTTTAAAGCATTCTTACCTTGCAGCATTTTTCTCCACTCCTGTCTGAAGCTAATGTACAGTATTGTATGTATGATCAAATTGCTCATTTTTCTTCCCCAAAAATGTATTGATAGCCTTTCCTTAAAGTAGCAATACTGACCTTGTTCTCCATAGCTACTGTAGAACTATTCACATTGATGTAGAGAATCTGATAAATCTGTGTCACACGTTGCAAACTAACCTGTTAACACAGTAACACCTTAAATATTAATAGCTCTGTTGGAAGCTCCTAAATAATGTTTGCTGAACTGTGACAATGACTCTGAAGGAATGCATCTATTTGCTTTTTCTATCAATCTGCTAGCATCAAATTTGTATGAGCTTGTTGCGAGTCTTTTATAGTGGCTTCCTCTCCTGTGATTTCTGGTACGTGCACCCTACAGCTGGTAAATCTCGTGGTAAATTCTTTATAAAGACATTAATGACACAGGCCAGGCTCTACTGTGCCAAAAACAAATCATTTGTTTAGGAAACGTTACACATATCATGAAACTGTTACAGAGTGGGCAGAGTGTGATGATCACTAGGATTGGTTGAAATGATTGGTGGAGTTTGTAGATATCTGTTGGGCAAGGAAAGATGTATATTGATATGTCGTTAAACTCAGTAAACTCTCTAAAGGAATTTAGGTTTCAGCCTAGTTCAGAGGTTTCCCAAATACTGCCTGGATACTTTTCTACATGAACAGCATGTTATCCATTCTGCGCTATATAGTCGTTTATTATAATGTGTACCAATGTCTAACCCATGTACTTTCCTGCTTTCTTTAATGACCTCTCTTCTTGAAGTGACTGTTGTATGGAAATTTAGAGGTATTAGTATTGAAATCTAACAACAACAAAAAACTAGACTAGCATAAAAGTTAATAAAATGTTATACAGTATATCATAGAAAATATATGTTATAATAAGAAATATTACACCCTATTTTAGGCCCTAAAACCACTGGTTTATATCTATTCATTGACATGGACTACAACGTGATAACTCATTCTGTAGCCCAGAGTCTATCACCAATAAAGAGGGAGAAGATAGGAGAAATTTACCTGACTAAACACCAAGAAAGAGCCTAATCATGGTAAAAGCTATAGTAAAACATGTGGAGAGAGTGGTTGTGGACAAGCACCCAATTTTACTGTAATTCTGGGCTCTTTGGGCCTGATCCAGAATAACTATTCAGCCGATCTGCGCATGCGCCGGGCAGATGTTGCTACGGCAATGTGGATCGGGCGTCCATAGCAGCGCCGTAGGGACGCTGGAGGGGACGTCCTCCAGCGTCCCTATGTTCAGGTTAGTGTAGGTGGGCGGGGGGAGGTAGTTAAATGAAAGTGGGAGGGCGGGCTAAGCAGCCATACGCTCCTGTGCGAGCGTATGGACCCTTCCTTACGCCGGCTGAAGTTAGGGTAGCCTTCAGCCGGCATAAGGAAGGGGCCATACGCCCGCACAGGGGGTGTGTCCTTCAAAATCAACGCCAATACGCTGTGCTTTAGTAAGCACAGCGCATCGGCGTAGGTCTGGATCAGGCCCTTTATTGCAGAGAGTCAAGGTATCCACTCATGAGTTGGGAAGCAGAACGCAAAACAACTGTCACAGATCACCGGAACACTCAGATAGTAGTTTGCGCAACCACACTGCAGGGGCAAAGTCTAGGCTAGTGTCAGTGATTACAAGGAAGCAGATAAATGTGTCAGTTAGTAATGAACACTGCAAGGAGAGCTGGAAAACATGCACTGCTACTGGTCTCTGAGGTTCGTGGTTGGTATATACCGACCTAGAGGTGCAGGGGCATTTTAAGAAGTGAGGGGGCCCTTGTGCAGGATTTGTACATGCCCCCCCCTTACCTGAGACAGGACTGTCCCGATTTGCGGACCTCAAAGGGAGCAGAGCCTAACTGTGCTATAAGCTCACCCCTTTTTCGGCTCACGGATAGGGACAGTCCCACCACAGGGGAGCGGGGGCTCAGTCGGCATCTATTTCTTCCCTTTGGAAGATCTTTGGGTGCAGGATATATGCCACAGGGACCCCTATTCTGAGAAGCCCGTGTGCACTGCACACCCTGCACCTATTATAGATACACCTATGTAGAGGGGGTGTATATACGCCCACTTTCATGCAGAATGTGGTAATCCTGACTGTGAAGAGACAAGCAACAACTGTGTAGCAATTGCCAGTGCAGATAGAAGGATAACAAGACTAATGAAAGATCTGAGAATAAAGTCACAGATGTAACCGAGGTCAGTACAAAATCAGGAACAAACCTATGTAGAAACACTGGAGACTGTACAAGATCTGAAACTTTCCCACTGAAGCATTATAGGGATAGGGAGTGCACAGGAGTGCACAGGAGGATGCACTCAGGCAATCAGTCAGATCACTACTTATGAGTTGGATAAGGATGATTCATTGACAGTCCTGAAAAGTCTACATTATCTGACTTGTCCAGAACTTCTGACGACAGAAACAGAGTGATAACAACACAGATACTTGTGCTTAGGGCTCCATTTATTAAACATTTATTAAACACAGATAACTTCATGTGATTTCATGTGATAATGGACGACTTTGTATGAAAACATGTTTTATCACATGAAATCGAAGTTATATTTACAAATACATGATGACCATGGGAAAACTGGTGTTTCCTTGGCAATCGCTAACATTTCACACATGTCATCGGCACCAGCCTGTGCTTCTGGTTGTGAACCATATACATGGTGGTGGAGCACAGTCACTTCCCTTTGACAGTATAAAGCCTGCCATCTACAGACATTGGGCCGGATCCAGAACTACGTCTGTCTTCCATAGACGGACGTAGTTTAATAAACAGTAGCTACTGTGCATGCTTAGTAGCTATTGTACGTAATCTGCGTAGAGTTGGATAAGGATGATTCATTAACAGTCCTGAAAAGTCTACATTATCTGACTTGTCCGGAACTTCTGATGACAGAAACAGAGAGATAGAAATGGACACAGTGTGTGATAACTTCATGTGATTTCATGTGATAATGGATGACTTTATATGAAAACATTTTTTATCACATGAAATCGAAGTTATATTTACAAATGCATGATTACCATGGGAAAACTGGTGTTTCCATGGCAATCGCTAACATTTCACACATGTCATCGTCACCAGCCTGTGTTTCTGGTTGTGAACCATATACATAGTGGTGGAGCACAGTCACTTCCCTTTGACAGTATAAAGCCTGCCATCTACAGACATTGGGGCGGATCCAGAACTACGTCCGTCTTCCATAGACGGACGTAGTTCAATAAACAGTAGCTACTGTGCATGCTTAGTAGCTATTGTACGTAATCTGCGTATCGTTTCGATACGTAGATTGCGTATATGCGGTCTAAAAGAGACGGACGTAGTTCTGGATCCGGCCCATTGTCAGACAATCCCCCTTTAGACACCTCCTTCCTTAATGTCCTTCCTTTAAAATACCTACACCTCCCCCCCTTACTCCCACTGTAAAAATCGATGTAGCGAAAATAATTTTACAATTAAGATGTCTTCTCTTATCTTTCATTTTCCTTTTTTTAAAATACATACATTTCAAGTAGAAAGTTTTCTTGCAAGAAGCCTGAATAACAAAAAACCATCTGATCAGTATTATTAGTAAATGCAGCCCTCCTGTATATGGTTGTGGTTTGCTGGTACGATGGTGTGTTTTGCGTCAGACCGTCTTACAGCAGCTAAATGGAAACTGCCGGCAAATACTGGATGTTTGGGAAAGCAGCGGTGCTGCGACTCCTGCAGTCGCGTAGAGTAATCCACCAAAGGGTAAGTGTTTTTACCTAACCCTACCCTTAACCTCTCCTAATCCTAGCCTTCCTTTTCCTGAAGCCTTATAATGGACCTGATTCACACTTAAGAAGGCTTTAGGTTCTTAATTATACACAACTAGTAGCAAGGCGACACCCCTGACACACTCCCGGTTTTAAGCTTCTTAACCAACATACGAATGCCATAGGGCTACCTTAACTTTAGGTTCTCAGTTGTGTGCGTAGGGCAGTTAATTAAGAATATTTTTGCCTAACCGTGCCCAGATTTTCGCATGTAAATCCCAATCTTCTTATCTTCCTTCTTAAGTTTTCCTGGAACTACCCTTCATTCTTAAGTCATTACGAACCTAGAAGGTTTGTATTGGTAATTCAGAACCGCCCCATTCATAAGTCCTACTAAATTGCATATATTAAGGTACTACGCATGGAAGTGCTCATTTCCCAGGGCCTACCTTGGGTGTAAAGTTTTCGCCTTTCTCCTGTATGACATATTTATCATGTGTTTGCAGGATAGTTAGATTGCATGAAATAATACACTTTCTTCTAGACAAATATATTTTAACAAATATATTCATGAAAGCTGTCATTAAATTGAGTATTGGATTGTAAGTTACGAATAATTGTCTCATTACATATTTTATGCTTTAAATCAGGTAAAATAAAATGTGTTTGGCGGTTATTAATAATATTAGGAAATCTGGATTTGTGAGTTGTATAATTTGTTTATGGTGTTTCTGCCAAGTCTCAGAAGTGGAGGAGTACTAAATAAAAAGTATGTCCATAGAGGATTCTTTTTCTTTTTCCTTAGGTTGTTATCTAGTTTTATAGATTCATATGAGCAACTTATGTTAAGAATAATGCAGAATTTAACTTTGAAACCTAAATACTAAGATCATTAAAGGATTCTGTAGACTATACACTACTTTTCATACCCTCTTCTGTCATTCTCCTAATCCTGTATAGAGACTTCCGGCACATATAATATAATAATATAATAACAACTATGGCCCTGATTCACACTTAATAATGTACCTAAATATACACAGGCCGTGTGCATATATTGGCGATTTATGCAAATTGTGTCTGCATTTTACAGATAGTACGCCCGGCTTCCCATTACGCACAGAGTTAAAACCTGCCTGATGTGATCTGTAAGTAGGCACGTGCCATTACTTTGCAAATTGGAAGTTAAGAAAAGTGGGTGGGAGGAGGCATTTATATAGGGCACTATGGGCTGAGTTTGCAAAGTCTGTATGTACTTTAGCAAAATCCGCACAAATATAGACGCACAGAGAGTTAGGGCAGCCCTATGGAGGTAGAAGTCAACAAAGATCCATAAGAATGAGGTGTCTGGAGTTAAATTACAACTTAGGTGCGTAATTTTGCTAATTCCTGTGTACTTATTTCCTTCTTCTGTGAATCAGGCTCTATATTTTCTTCAATATCCCCAGTAATACAAAAAAAAAAGCCTCACCTTGTACCATGGTTTATCCAGGTGTAGACTTGCACTTTTTTTTGCAGTTGATACTAACTAAAAACAAAATCAACTAATACTGTAGGTGACAGGATCCAGACTGGCAAAAAGGTGCCCTCAACTGACCACTAGGAAAGCACCTGCTTTAGGCTGAAGTGCATGCACAAGCTTCACATTCCCATACAGATGTGGATACTCTGGATCCAAAGCTCTCAGGATGGGGTGTGGTGGCTTCGGTAATTGCGAAAGTGAATGGGTGTAGTATGCTGAACGGGATACTCACCCATTCATTAAAAACAATTCTGAATGGGTAAGTATTCGAAAAAGTGACATACGAAAAGGAACTTTTGGATGTCCCTTTTTCGGAAATGACATTTTCTAGCGGAGAGTGTAACCGGGTCTTCATCAGCCAAACAGAATGAATGTCCTATAGCTGAATAATCATAGAATTTAATGCCAGATAAGAACCACTTGGCCCATATAGTCTACCATATCCCACCTACCCACCCACAAAGATTGACAGTCATTTAAGGAAACATGACTTCAATAATGGAGACAAATAAAAAATACACATTGGTCTTTTGTGAATCATCTGCAGCATTACCTAATTTTATGTTCTCTGTAAAGACATCAGCAAAACTTCTGTTAACAGTCTTCAAAACAGAGGCGTAACATGTAGGGCATGTTCCCTAGGCGCTGATGGCTTTAGAGGCGTCATCAGGTCACATACCCTTCAAAACCCACACAAAAAGAAAGAAAAAGAAAGTATAAACCCCTCTTACCTTACTCTCTGCGTCTGAGAGCAATTGCGGCATCCTCCAATCAGTGTTCAATTCCAATTCAGCCGGACAGCGCCGGCCTATAGGACACACTGCGAGATTATCTCACTCTCGCAGTGTGTCATGTGACCGGCGCAGCCCGGCTGAACACTGAGGGGAGGATGCCGCGCCGCGCTGCAGTTGCTCCCAGATGCAGAGAGTAAGGTAACAGGGGTTTATTCTTTGTTTTCCTGGGGTGTGTGGGGTAGGGGGGGGGGGCGCCATTTGGCTATTTGCCCTGGGCGCCATTTGGGCTAGTTACGCCCCTGCATCACACTGCCCATCCTGTCACACACAGATACACACACACACACACTGCCCATACCATCACCCTACCCATAACATCACACTGCCCATCCTGTCACACACAGATACACACACACACACACACACAGTACTGCATAAACACATACACTCACATGTACAGTACTCTGTACGCAGACACACTAACACAGTGCAATCCAGATACACACACACATACACACACAGCACTGTATAAACACATACACTCACATGCACAGTACACTCTATGCATACACATATAGTGCAACCCAGATACACTCACATGCACAGTACACTCCATGCATACACACAC